>MU686295.1:9922-43120 GCA_026770625.1 Nicotiana glauca | reverse complement strand
CCCCCCGGCTCGAGCTGTCCACTCGGGTAAGCCAGGTCTAGAACAATAAACCCAGGTTTTAACCTAGTATAACAAAGCCTCATACCGGATCCCTAGTAGGAACAGTTATTTGCATCACGTGCATTTGGCCTTGGAGACTCAACACAGGGGTTGGGTCTGTCTAGGACAGGCGTACCCAAAATGAAAAAGACCATCCTGATGCATCTTACTTGCTACCTGTGCATTTATTTGCTTCGGACTTGCATGCTGACCGGCTTTTAAATATTGGAGAAAATAATTTTAAAAAAATATAAATAATAAAAAAAATTAAAAAAAATAAAAATAAAATTAAATAAAGAGAAATAGCAGTGTAGAGGGTTAAGAGAGTCAATCACTAGTTTTGAAAAATACCAATACCCGAATAGTGTCAAAATTCTTTTTTTTTAAGTTTGTTTTATTCAAAATAATTTTAAAGTCTTTTTAGTTTGTCTTGTTTTCAAAATAATTTATTTGAAAAAAAAATAGTCTATTTTGGCCCGAACTACGCCAGTTTGATTTCTATTGGATGTGGGATACGTAGGCAACCCTCATCGGGTCCAACTTCCCTTTTTGCATAAAAAGCCCGAAAATACCAAAAATATTATTTGTGTCATAAATAAATCGAGTGATGCCATTCTTGTCTAAAATAATCCAATTGTCCCGAAAGCGGCACCAGAAGGCCATTTTGCATAAACAACCACTTTGAGTCATTTTTTTTAGTTTGCAGGCACAACCTTAAAATCTTCTTCCTCGAAGTGCTGAAAGGCCGTGTCCGTGAAACCAAGTCTTTGTTTTCCTGTAAATAAATTTTTGAAAATAGTCTCTTTTATCAAAACAAGTCATTTAAACACCTAAATAAATGTGTAGGATGAGCACGACTGAAAATGAACCCTTCACGGCCCTTAAAGAGATCCCTTTGCAGCTCCACATGTGGTGGAATGATTTAGGAGCAGGTAGCAGAAAAGCTGTGATAAAAGTTCTGGGTGGCCTCGTCGGTTTATTAAATGTCAAGCCGAGGTTGGATGTTATTGAGGCATTAATACCTTCCTGGGATCCTACACACAACGTATTCCGATTTTCTGACTTTGAGCTTACGCCTATTTTGGAGGAAATTACGGGTTATGCGGGTCTTAACGCAAATTTTAGAACTCGGTATCCTTTGGCGCCAAGGCCGATAACTCCACACAAGTTTCTGGATTCGTTAAGTATCAGCCGGAATATCCAGGAAGAGAAGTTAACGAAGGGGTATTGCACATTTCAGTTTTTGTATCATCGATATGGTAACCCCCGAGGCTTTGAAGAACCCAACCTTGGTTTGACTCACGCCGGAAACAAAGATAAATGGGAGTCCAGGCGGGTTCTAGCTTTCATGGTAGCCTTCATAGGAGTTGTGGTTTGCCCTCGAAAAGACGGTCACATAGAGATCGGCCTTGCTAGGATGTTAGATTTTGCAACCAAGCGAGCCAACAACACGGTGGTTCCTTTGATCGTAGCTGAAATTTATCGAGCCTTAACTATATGCCGAGAAGAAGGAAAGCTCTTTTAAGGTTGTAATCTGTTACTGCAATTATGGATGCAAGAGAACCTTTGCCATCGAATTGGGTACATGAATTATGGTTTGACCGGTTTGAATTGTATCGAAGAATTTGGGACTCGGGTAACAGGCATTGAGTTCCCCGAAGGTACGGAGGCTTGGATATCGCATTTGAGATCGTTGACTGCTGATAAAATTGAGTGGACCCTCAGCTGGCTTCCTGCTGTAGAAGCAATATACACTGCGGCTAAAGTTCCTTACATCCTCTTGATGGGAGCTCGGAGCATCCAACCTTATGCTCCATACAGGGTTTTGTGTCAGCTGGGAAGGTTTCAAACTGTTCACAATGACGAAGATTTAAGCGAGCAAGTTATTGAACTAAGCCCTAAAGCTGTCTTCCTAGAAGAGAAAATTCGTGAAATCTGGAATGAGTGTAGGTTCCTCGAGCCTAAAACCATAGTGCGAGATCGGGTCAAGGGCGAGGTAGACCCGAAATATACGATATGGTTCAGAAAGAGATTCCAAATCCCTGAGAGGCCTGCCAAGAGACCACACATCCAACAATTTACGGATGGATCCCAGGTCCAGTGGGGTTGGCTAGAAATAAAAAGGGAATACAGGGCCCGCGTAGGAGCTTTGGCAAAATAGGTTCAGGATCTCCGGTTCAAAAATAGTTTACGAGTCGCAGACGACGAGGGAGATAAGAAGAAGCTGGCCCAAGAAAATGAAGCTCTTAAGGCACAAATACGACAAATGAGGATAGATGCTGACAATCAACAAAGGAGTTGGTCGGATGAAAGATTGATAAATGGATTGAAGAAGGAAATCATTGAGTACCGGGACAATCTGAAGAAATTTGAGGGTACCATAGCAGGACTACGGGCACAGTGGGCAAAAAGATCAGAAGAGCGCACACAATACTTGCAGCTGGTGAAGAAGGATTATGAAGAACCATTGCCAATCTGAAAAGAAAAATGACCACCCTTGAGGACAAGGCAGCTAAGCAAACCAAAGCTCTTGAAACCGAAAGTAGACACTGGTATGACTTAATGGCCCAGATGGAAGTAGAAATTCAACAGTTGCAGAATCAACATCTTCAGGATTCTCAGGTTTTGAAGGCTCGTAATGATCAGATAAGGCGCCTGCTCATAGAAAAAGGTCGAACCAGGGGCGAGATTGAGACCATTTCCCATGCTATCGTTAGGAGATGTTGACTATGTGAAGACATGACCCGCACTACCTTCTTTTCAGCAATAATGATTTTTGTCAAGCGGGCAATGTATGAACTGGAGCAATTTGAAAGGGATCTCGCACCTAAGCCCGCGGCGAGGTCGAACGATGCCCCGCGGGCACCAATTTTTGAAGCTTTAATGTATTCATAGCTCGAGTCTGTATTTTTCATTTTAGAGTCTGTTGTTCGTCTTTTCGCATCAGAGTGTGTCAGTAGTCTTTGGGTTTGTATTTGGGTTTTATTTCAAGTCTGTCATTTTCCCTTTCAAAATGTTTAGTTTGTAATAGAATACTTTAGTAATGAAAATTGAAAATTCTCAAAAAAATGTTTCTTTATTTTCGCACTTGTTTGTCACGAACTACGCTTGATCTGATTCATGCGGTGTCGTGATATGTAGGCAATCTTCATCATATTCGACCATAACCTTAAATAAGAGAAAAAAGGGGTATAAAATAAAATAAAAGAAAGTAGGGAAAAGATAGTGAAAATCAAAAGAAGAAGTTGGAAAGCGTAAGGAAAAGCCGGAATGACTCAAGCAACCAATGCAAAACATGTAGAAACCCACTTAGCTGTATAGGTGCATCACACCCCAACGTGAGGTTACCTATCTATTATTTGTTTCAAACTAACCATTTGCTGCTGCTGCATTCAGGTTCTATAAAAAAGTGGTTGGTTTTGTGGTAATCTGGCCTCACATTCATACTTCACGAGGTAAAAAAGAAGTGTTCAGCCATCCTTCACAAGGTCAAAAGGAAGTGTTCATACATACTTCACGAGGTCGAAAGGAAGTGTTGAAATATCTTCAGAAATTCCTCTGCCAACGATTCCTATTTCGGAGGAAAGTTCAATCTCAGCCATCCCAACTTCTGAGTCAGCAACTGCTGAGGAAAATAGAATTCTGCATCTCCGCATAATGGAAATGTGGGACGCTTGGGGCAATGGAAGAGAACTACCAAGTGTGATCCCTGGATTCCCTGAGCTGTTTCCTAGGTCAAGTGGGACTTCCAACATCCCCATAAGTTATCCAACTACCCCGTTCGGGCATCCTACCATTTTAGCTCATTTCACCGGATCACCTTCTGAGTCTTACCCCCAGGTGTCAGCGACACGTGCGGCTTCAAACATATTTACCGCACCACCTTGTTCAGCTACGGCACAACCTACTTTACCCAGGCCTAACTTCGACTCATCTTCATTCACATTTCAAGAACCATCTTTCTCGTTGGAACCTACCCGGTTTACCACCAATGCTTACCCTCAGCCGCCTTGATACGAGCTTACACCGGGGCAAGATCAAACTCCCAAAGCAACCGAGCAAGTTGAGATGGCGAAAAGAATGAGGAGTCTTGAGCAGAGTTTAAAGAATATACAAGGCTTAAGTGGGCGAAAAAGTGTGTCTTATACTGATTTGTGCATGTTCCCCCATGTGCACCTACCATTGGGATTCAAAACCCCAAAATTTGAGAAGTACAATGGGCACGGTGATCCTATTGCTCATCTCAAGAAATACTGCAACCAGCTACGAGGAGCTGGCGGAAAAGAGGAACTCCTCATGGCTTATTTCGGAGAGAGCCTGGTTGGTATCACATCTGAGTGGTATATGGACCAGGATATATCCCGCTGGCACATATGGGATAATCTTGCCAGAGACTTTGTCAACCAGTTCCAATATAATATTGACATAGCTCTAGATAGGAACTCATTGACAAACCTAAAGAAGAAATCCTCGGAAAGCTTCCGAGAGTACGCAGTTAAATGGCCCGAACAGGCATCCAGGGTAAAACCTCCAATGGATGAGGTCGAAATGGTCACAGTTTTCCTCCAAGCTCAGGAACCAGACTACTTCCAAAATATGATGTCTGCAATGGGTAGACCATTCGGCGAAGCCATCAAGATTGGCAAAATGGTCGAAAACGGTTTGAAAACTGGTCGAATTTTGAGCCAATCCGCTATCAGAGCTACCTCCCAAGCCATTCAGGGTGGGTCTGGAGGAATAGTGAGGGGCAAGAAAAAGGAAGAAACATCCATGGCGGCATCAGATGCAAGAAAATACCGCACCCCCAGGTCCCTTTTTCCTGAAAGAACCCCGCAGCACTACTACCCCCACCAAGATATGGCCTATGCTCCCCAGCCCTACATGGTCATGAATGATCAACCTTATGGTTAGCCACCGCAACAAGCCAACCGGAACCAAGTTCCACTTCCTAAAAACCAGCCTCCTTACCGGAACCACTATAATCCCCAACCACCCCAGAATAACTTCCGTCCTCAGGAACCACCCAGGAGACAAACCTTCACACCCTTTGGCGAACCATATTCCAATCTATTCCCAAAGCTTGTCCAAATGGGTCTCCTGCAGCCAGTCCCTCAAACAAGGCAAAATCCAGCATCGCCTGCTTACAGAGCCGGTGTTAGGTGTGCTTGTCATTCGAGGACGGAAGGGCATGATACCAATGATTGTTGGACCTTAAAAAGGGTAGTAGAGAACTTGATAAAACAGGGGAAGATAGTGTTAAGGGACGAGGAGGTCCCAAATGTGACTAACAATCCGTTGCCCGCTCACAATAATGGGCCAGTGATCGGAATGATCTACGAAGACAAGGAGTTTGATCCCGCCTTGAAAGCCATAATTGCTATCCCTGATGCAGAAAGGAAGCCTAAGGTAGCCCCGAAGCAAGAGAAAGGGGAGAAGAAGACTAAAACTGTCAAGACTGAATTTGAGAAGAAATATGAAACAAAAGCAGAGATGGTGCCTCCTAAAAAAGGGGTTCTTTATGTTCCACGAGGTCGCCGAGAAAAGCCATTAGTCGTGAGTACTCCAAAGAAATTTGAAGCGAAAAAGGGAACACCAATGTATGTGCCAAAAGGAGCCTATGTGGTCCGGGGGACAATTAAACCGCTTCGGCTGAATGAGCCAGTGATTATTGGACTCGTGCCACAGAAGCCAATGACGGACCCATCTGCAGTACCATGGAATTATCAGCAGACGGTGGTTACATACAAAGGTAAAGAAATCACAGGAGAACATCCGGGGAATACCTTTGCTAAGAAATATTCAGATGTACAGGAGGTAAACGATGCCACGCGGAAGCACTTTCCACCCAAGAAGCCTGTGAGTGGTGAGGAAGCAGAGGCTTTCTTTCAGAAAATGAAGATGCCTGATTATGAAGTGGTGGATCAGTTGCGTAAGTACCCTGAACAAGTGTCTATGCTATCTTTGTTAATGAGGTCTGCCGAGCATCAGAAGATCCTAATGAAAACTCTGAATGAGGCGTATGTGTCGGCTGAGACTTCAGTTGAACAGCTCGAAAGAATGGCAGAAAGGTTCTTTTCTGTTAATCAAATTTCCTTTAATAAGAATGATTTGCCTCCGGAGGGAGCGGCTCACAACAAGGCCTTACATCTGGCCGTCAAGTGTGAAGGTTACTATGTCAAACGAGTAATGGTGGATGGGGGTTCGGGTGTTGACATTTGCCCGCTCTCCACACTGCAGAGAATGGAAATTGGGACCGGAAGGATTCGTCCCAATAACGTATGTGTAAGAGCCTTTGATGGCATCAAAAGGGATACCATCGGAGAAATAGACCTGATATTGACTATAGGACCGGAGGAGTTTGAGGTGACTTTCCAGGTACTGGATATGGACACATCTTACAACTTTCTTCTCTGAAGGCCTTGGATTCATGCTGCAGGGGCTGTACTCTCCCCTCTCCACCAAATGGTGAAGTTCGAATATGAGGATCAGGAAATTGTGGTCCACGGAGAAGATGAGCAGTCTATTTATCGGGACCCATCCATCCCACATCTTGAAGCAAGAGAGGGAAGTGAGCATATAGTTTATCAGGCTTTTGAAGTTGTATTGGCAGATCGGTATGAAGAGGGGAGCCCTTGCCCCCAACCTTTCTTGTCCAATGCCTCGATCATGGTTGCTAAAGAAATGATCCGACAGGGATTCAAACTGGGAAAAGGGCTTGGGAAATCATTGCAAGGAATAGCTGAACCTATCACCCTGCCTTCAACTAAGAAGTTCTTTGGGATAGGCTTCCACCATACCCCAGATGATGAAGAGTGGGAAAATAAGAGAAAAAACGAGGGATGGGATTTACCCCAACCACTGCCACATTTGTACAAAACTTTCGTCAGGCCAAGGTACGATGAAGAAGAAGATGATGAGGCCTTTACGGCCGAAGAAATTGAGGAAATATGTGGGGCGATGAGAAAAATGCTTTACGAAACCCACATGGTTCAGCTGGGAGAAGGCACAAGCACCGCTGAGGTGCTATATGTGGGGCCAAATGCTAAACTTCAAAATTGGAAGGCTACACCGTTCCCAGTCAGGCGGGAGTCCGGGTAGACTTGTCCTGCCACTTTTCCTGCATCACGAGTTACCCAGGGTGTAACTCGGATGTTTTCTTTAGTTTTCTGTTTTTCATTTCCTGAATGTAAACCCTGTTATCTCCCCAATTCCAAGAAATAAAATCAATATTTTATCGTTTATTTTCTTTATTCTTTATGATTTTTTGCTATTTTTCTCTTTTATTTCTTCTTTTCAGTTATAATAATGCGGCTTTAAATAACATGACATGCTTGCGAACTTCATGCCCAGATCCAAACACACTGTCTAATTGCGGAATAATGAACCAAGAATCGGAATATGATGAAGAAGAGGCTTTTAGGGAAATAAATTGAGAACTGGAACACTTTGAGAATAAACCTAAGCCGAAACTGAATGATACAGAACCGGTTAATTTGGGAACTTTTGAAGAAATCCGAGAAACCAAAATAAGCATTCACACAGATGAGAAAACGTGGGATGCAATAATTCAACTCATGTTTGAGTTTAAAGATGTGTTTGCTTGGTCATACGATGACATGCCAGGACTAAGTGTTGATCTAGTGGCGCATAAATTGCCAATTTACCCTGATTGTCCCCTAGTTCAGCAAAAACAGAGAAAGTTTAAGACTGATATCAGTGATAAGATCAAAGAAGAAATCATAAAACAGTTGAAACCAGGGGTAATCCGGGTGGTCCAGTATACTACGTAGCTGGCTAATGTAGTTTCCGTGCCGAAGAAAGATGGGAAAACCCGGGTGTGTGTGGATTACCGAGATTTGAATAAGGCAAGTCCCAAAGACAATTTCCCTTTGCCCAACATCCACATCCTTATTGATAACTGCACCAAAGATGAGATACAGTCCTTCGTGGATTGTTACGCAGGATATCACCAGGTGTTGATGGATGAAGAAGATGCCGAGAAAACAGCTTTCACTACACCTTGGGGTACTTACTGTTATCGGGTTATGACATTTGGTTTGAAGAACGCCGGGGCAACTTATATGAGAGCCATGACTGCCATTTTTCATGATATGATGCATCAAGAGATAGAGGTGTATGTAGACGACGTGATCATCAAGTCCATAACTCAGGACGATCATGTTCGAGACTTGAGGAAATTTTTTGAGAGGCTGCGAAAGTATGACTTGAAGCTGAATCCGGCTAAATGTGCTTTCGGAGTCCCATCAGGAAAACTTTTGGGTTTCATAGTCAGCAGGAGAGGTATCGAGTTAGATCCAACAAAGATAAAGGCTGTCCGAGATCTACCTCCTCCAAGAACAAAAAAAGACGTGATGAGTCTATTGGGCAGGTTAAACTATATCAGTCGGTTCATTGCTCAACTGACTACCACATGTGATCCCATATTCAAGCTATTGAGGAAAGATGCAGCAATCAAATGGACAGCTGAGTGTCAGGAGGCCTTCGACAAGATCAAAGAATATCTTTCAAATCCTCCAGTTTTGGTCCCGCCAGAGCTAGAGAGACCTCTGTTCTTGTATCTGACGGTCTTAGAAAATTCTTTTGGCTGTGTCCTTGGGCAGCATGATATAACTGGAAAGAAAGAGCAGGCAATCTATTACTTGAGCAAGAAGTTCACCGATTATGAAGTCAAATACACTTTGTTGGAAAGAACGTGCTGTGCTTTGACCTGGGCCGCTCAAAAGTTGAGACATTATCTTCAGGCTCATACTACTTACCTCATAACCAGGTTGGATCCTTTGAAGTACATATTACAGAAATCGATGCCTGCTGGGAGATTGGAAAAGTGGCAAATCTTGCTTACTAAATTCGACATAGTATGCGTCACTCGCACGACTATGAAAGCCCAGGCATTGGCGGATCATTTGGCTGAAAACCGGGTTGACGAGGAATATCAACCATTGAGTACTTATTTTCCAGACGAGGAGGTAAACACAATAGAAGTAGTCCTTGAGGACGCTCATGCTTGGAAAATGTTCTTTGATGGGGCCGTAAATGCCAAAGGTGTAGGAGTTGGGTCAATCTTGATCTCACCCACTAGTCAGCACTATCCGGCTACAGCTAGGCTCCGTTTCTTTTGCATGAACAATACGGCTGAATATGAAGCCTGCATCATGGACATAAATATGGCAATCGATCAAGATGTTGAAGATTTGTTAATTATGGGGGATTCTGATCTGATTATCCGGTAAGCCTAGGGTGAATGGTAAACCCCGAGATGTCAAGCTTATTCCTTACCGACAACACGTGGAAGACCTCGGCAAGTGATTCAAATCAATAGAGTTCAGGTACATCCCACGGTGTCACAATGAACTGGCTGATGCACTTGCCACTTTAGCTTCGATGTTACCTTATCCAGGCAATGGCCACATCGATCCCTTGGAAATCCAAATCAGGGAAAGACACGATTACTGTAATGCAGTCGAGGCAGGACCGAATATCTAGCCATGGTACCATGATATTAAGAGGTTTTTGAAAACACAAGAATACCTCGAACATGCTACTGGAGATCAAAAGAGAACTATTAGGCGGCATGCGAGTGGTTTCTTTTTGAGCAGTGAAGTCTTGTATAAAAGAACCCCGGATCTTAACTTGTTAAGATGTGTTGACGCCGAGGAAGCGGGAAGGATTATGCATGAAGTGCACGCAGGAGTGTGTGGACCTCATATGAACGGGTATGTCTTGGCAAAGAAAATCCTTCGAGCCGGGTATTATTGGATAACTATGGAGAAAGACTGCTTCAGCTTCGTCCGGAAATGTCATCAGTGTCAGGTGCATGGAGATCTGATTCATGCACCTCCAACAGAGCTACATCCTATGTCAGCACCTTGGCCTTTTTTCGCCTGGGGTATGGACGTCATTGGTCCGATTGAGCCAAAAGCTTCAAATGGGCACAAATTCATATTGGTTTCTATTGATTACTTCACGAAATGGGTCGAAGCTATCACTCTCAAAACGGTCACTAAGAAAGCTGTAGTGGATTTTGTACATTCGAACCTTATCTGTCATTTTGGTATTCCCACAACCATCATCATAGATAATGCTGCGAACCTGAACAGTCGTTTAATAGAGGAGGTATGCGAACAGTTCAAAATAATGCATAGGAACTCCACTTCTTATCGGCCCAAAGCCAACGGCACTGTTGAGGCAGCAAACAAGAACATCAAGAAGATTTTGAGAAAGACAATCCAGAGTTCCAGACAATGGCATGAACAGTTACCTTTTGCCTTATTGGTATATCGCACTACAGTGCGCACATCGATAGGAGCAACCCCGTACTTATTGGTTTATGGAATCGAGGCTGTGATACCGGCAGAGGTAGAAATCCCTTCGCTCCGGACAATTATTGAAGCAGAGGTTGAAGATAATGAATGGGTTAAAACTCGACTGGAACAATTGACTTTGATTGATGAAAAATGGATGACCGCAGTTTGTCACAGGCAATTGTACCAACAAAGAATGGCCCGCGCCTATAACAAGAAAGTACGACCCAGGAAATTTGAAGTAGGGCAATTGGTGTTAAGGCGTATTCTTCCTCATCATCAGAAAGCAAAAGGAAAGTTTGCTCCTAACTGGAAAGGTCCATATATCATTAGAAAAATACTGCCAAGAGGGGCATTGTACTTGGGTGACATCGAAGGAAATGATCCTGAAGTAGCTGTGAATGTGGACGCAGTAAAAAGGTACTATGTATGAGTTTGCTTCGGTAATGTCTTTGCGCATTTTGAAATGACAAAGGCTTTTATTCCCGCTACCCAAACACTATCAACCCTTTTGCAAGCCCTTTGAGCCGGTTACATTTCCTTGGCTACCCTCTTTGGAATCCAGAAGCACTGTTGAACAAAAAGGGGAAAAGTTAAAGTTAAAAAAAAACTAATGATATCCTTGAACTACGTTTGACTTGATTCCGAAAGGATACGTAGGCAGCCTCTCTCTGGGGTTCAGTCACACCAAAACAAAAATCCAAATTTCCTGAAAGTGAAACTGGGGCAGATGTTATAATGGTTCGACCATGAGCCCACCAAATGGTTCCAAAGTTGTAATCTCGTCCATAATTCTTTTTACCCAAAACCGAGTACAAGTCCTTCGGATCAATTGCCAAAGGCGTGGGAACTGAGAAATATCATGGATTGAAAGCTGATGCATTCTAAATTGAGAGAAATAAAATGAGAGAATCTTATCGGTGAAAACCTTCGGGCACCATAAGGCGACGGAAGTAGAGAAATTGAAAATGAGAGAGTCCGCTTAGTGAAAACTCGCGAAGAGCGCTATCGGGAAACGGTGAGAAGAGAAATGAGAGAGTTCGATTAGCGAAACCCGCAAAGGGCGCTGTCGGCCGAAAAGAAGATATCTCATCACTAAAAGTCCTGGCAAGGTTCCCTGGTTTGGAAATAAGGATCAATGGGTTCATAAGAAGCTGGAAGTTAGTGGGGGTCGGGCATCTAGTCAAAGAAGCATGTCATGTAAATTTGAAGCCAACATGCACCCCAGATAAGTCCTTCTTTTCCCCCGAAAGGGACGCTTCTATTCAAAAGTCATTATCCTTCTCTCTGGTTTGCTTTTCCTTGAATCCCTTTCGGTTTAACTCTGAATTCAAAAACTGTTACAAAGAAAAGGTGGCAGGACTAGTTTCTACAAGGCTTCCCCTCGCAGAAGATAAAAGAAAAGGACCCAACCTCAGCGGATGTGTTAAGCCGATCCCAACTGACCAAAATATTGGAAAAGAGGGAAAAGTCAAAAACAAAGGTCTCAAGAGCAAAATTAAATGAAAGTATCAAAGCCTTACACGGGCGAATCATCATGAAATCCTGAAAGTTGAGTCTTATCGATTGGAAAGGGAGTCGCCCTCAAAGCCAATCAACGGCAAAGTTCTCAGCGGAAATGAGGCCGGGATCAAGCAATTGAGATGATCAAGGCCACCAAACCAACCACCGTTTCAAACTAACAGTTGTTCTTTGTTTGGAAAATTGAAAAGGTACGATCCAAAACAACAGTGCAAGAAGCAGGTGCAGCCAAAAGAAAGGAAAAATGCGCAAGTGCTGAAACAGCTTTGCAGCAAATAATCAATGCAAAAGGGAAGTTTCCTCCAAGTTCGTTCATGCATCTTATAAAAAAAAATGAAAAGAGAAATAAGAAGAAAATTCAAAAAAAAAATGATAGTTTAGAATCCCCAATATCAATCTTTTACTTTTCTTAGCCAACATTAGGGCTCCAATCCCTGTGTTGAGCGTTTTTCCCTTTAGCCAACATTAGGGCTCCAATCCTTGAGTTGAGCGGTTTCCCTTTTAGCCAACATTAGGGCTCCAATCCCTGAGTTGAGCAGTTTTCCTTAGCAAATATTAGGGCTCCAATCCCTGAGTTGAGCATTTTTCCTTAGCCAATATCAGGGCTCCAATCCCTGAGTTGAGCAGTTTTCCTTAGCCAATATTAGGGCTCCAATCCCTGAGTTGAGCGGTTTTCCTTTTAGCCAATATCAGGGCTCCAATCCCTGAGTTGAGCAGTTTTCCTTAGCCAATATTAGGGCTCCAATCCCTGAGTTGAGCGGTTTTCCTTTTAGCCAACATTAGGACTCTAATCCCTGAGTTGAGCATTTTTTCTTAGCCAATATTAGGGCTCCAATCCCTGAGTTGAGCGATTTTCCTTAGTCAACATTAGGGCTCCAACCCCTGAGTTGAGCAGTTTTCCTTAGCCAACATTAGGGCTCCAATCCCTGATTTGAGCGGTTTTCCTTATCCAACATTAGGGCTCCAATCCCTGAGTTGAGCGTTTTTCTTAGCCAATATTAGGACTCCAATCCCTGAGTTGAGCATTTTTCCTTAGCCAATATTAGGGCTCCAGTCCCTGAATTGAGCGATTTTCCTTAGCCAACATTAGGGCTCCAACCCCTGAGTTGAGCGGTTTTACTTTTAGCCAACATTAGGGCTCCAATCCCTGAGTTGAGCAGTTTTCCTTAGCTAACATTAGGGCTCCAATCCCTGAGTTGAGCGTTTTTCTTAGCCAACATTAGGGCTCCAATCCCTGAGTTGAGCATTTTACTTTTAGCCAACATTAGGGCTCCAATCCCTGAGTTGAGCGATTTTTCTTAGCCAACATTAGGGCTCCAACCCCTGAGTTGAGCGGTTTTCCTTAGCCAACATTAGGGCTCCAATCCCTGAGTTGAGCATTTTACTTTTAGCCAACATTAGGGCTCCAATCCCTGAGTTGAGCAATTTTTCTTAGCCAATATTAGGGCTCCAATCCCTTAGTTGAGCATTTTCCTTAGCCAATATCAGGGCTCCAATCCCTGAGTTGAGCAGTTTTCCTTAGCCAATATTAGGACTCCAATCCCTGAGTTGAGCGATTTTCCTTTTAGCCAACATTAGGGCTCCAATCCCTGAGTTGAGCATTTTTCCTTAGCCAACGTTAGGGCTCCAATCCCTGAGTTGAGCGTTTTCCTTTTGCGAATATTAGGTCTCCAATCCCTGAGTTGCGCCTTTAGACTTGGGGTTTCCAATCCCCTCATCGATTCCGCAGATTTTTATTGCAAATAACTCACGAAATTTCCCTAGTAAAATTGGGGCAGAAAAATTTCGTTCGTTTGTTTGTTTTGGTGTCTGAGCAGGTTTGACCTCGAAGCAGAGGGATCGAGATGACCTACGGAGTGAGTCTCAATCCAGAATAAGGAAAAGAAGAAAAGAACAAAAAAGAAATGAGCTCAAATATTGGAGCAAACAAAGGTGCGGATTGCTCAAAATCCGATTGAAGTCACAAGCTTCGCCAATCATGTTTTACTCAATGCTGCAGAAGGAAACAAGCACCTACAACTTGCGAGCATCAAGATTCATATCGAAGTCTACAGCAAAATCAGCGAAGACTCGAGATCAAGTTTTAAGAGAATTATAGATAGGAATCTTGTAACTCATAGTTGATAGGCATAGCTAGTTTAGCTTCGATTTTCCTTTTGGTGTAATAAGGAGGTCAGTAAGCAGTAGCAGTAGCAGCAGCAGCAACAGCAGTAACAGTAAAACCACAGCTTCATGGTAGTCCCAGCTACCAAAACTTCCCGAACTACATTGACCTGATTCCCTTTTAGCCACGGATATGTAGGAGACCTTTTAAAGCAAAGGTTCGGTCAAATTTTTCAAAAAAAGATGCTTCACACGGAGTACTCAAAGGGGCAAAAATCGCTCGTATCCGCTCACTTTATCTTTGCACGAAAACTCTTCGTGTTTTCGGGCAAAGAGGGGCAGCTGTTAGTTCTATTCGAATCTTAGTAGAACTTGTCGAATTTTAATTCGACTGGACGAAGCCTAGAGGAACCAAAATTGGAAATCAATCCAAAGGGGCAAAAACTGAGGTCGTGACCGACCTTAGTCGTGTGTTCTCAGTCGAGAACACTCGATTAAGGTCCGTTTCAGCTTCAAACTTAGTTTGAAGTTTCAACTGAAATGAATGGGGGTCTGGTCTGAGATTTTTGAGGTATTTCTTCTCCTTTCCTTTTATTTCTTATTTGTTTTTGTTGTTGTTATTTATCGGATTGAGTTTCGCTATTTTTCTATCAATTACTTCTTCCTCCTCCTACGGACCTTTTTCTGGTCCAATTTTCATCCTTGATTTGGTAGTATATCTTGTAGACTGCTGAATTTGTCTATCCGTTAGTTTGATTTTGAAGTCAGTATCCATGAGTTCTTGTATAAAAGAAAACTGTGATTAGTCCTGTAATTGGTTGCTGGTATAATTGGTTCAAATGGTTTTTAGTTTGCTTTTTGTTGTTCGTCATTTGTTTGGTTCCTTGCTCGTCCATTTTTATGTCTAAGTTAATCATGATTGGTTCCCAATATGGCTAGCTTAATCCCTGTATCTGTGTGAATCGATCCCCAGTAGTTCAATATATGTTCCCCTGAATCATTGGTTTTTATTCTGATAATATTTGGTCTAAACTAAGTTTCTAGTTTGAATTGGTAATCGACTCTGTTAGGTTTTCTTGGTTATAGTTGATAGGGTGCAATACCAGGGGTATTTTTAGTAGTTCACAGTAAGTTCAGGGGGTATTTTGGGACTGAAAACTTGCAGAATTGTTTAATTTGAGTGATCTGTCCACTAAGTACTAATGTACTACTAAATAATGCATTTGTTTAATCAATAGTGGGGAACAAGACATAATGGTATGGGCAATTTTAAGGGAAATTGATTAAAGAATGCTCACCCATAACTTTGAATGAAAAATGAACAAAACATTTAGTAATGGGCAAAATCAGGGAAGATCACGGGTAAGAAATGGTTTCTTAATAGTTTAAATGCTAGAAAGTTGAAAAAGGGGCTGGGGGTCTGCATATAAATAGGGGGTTTTTGGACAGAGTAAGGGGATGAAGAATTTTGAAAGGAAGAGTTCATAGAAAGAGTTGAGGTTCAGTTTCAAAAATAGACTAAGGTTTCTAGTCTCAGGCAGTCATTTCGGAGAGTTTTGAGAGTTGAAAAGAACAGCTACTGTTTCATCGCCTCACTTAGGATCTAAAATAGCTAGAACCCTTCTTCTTTTCTTTCCACTTCTGTTCTGTACTAGAAGTTAAAATATTTGGAGTCATTTGTAGGTTTGGATTTGTTTGTTTGAATCAAAATTCCATACCAATTGGTTTGGCCAAGGTTGTGTTTTGGGTTTGTTTTGGTTTCTACTGGTTTCGCACTATTCCTGGGTTGTTTGAATTGAGCTCTGGGCTATTGGTTGAGTTCTGCCTGTTATTGCTGCTGTTGCATTGCTGTGTTGTTGCTGACTGCTCCTTTTTCTTCTTCTTCTTCTATTCCAATTCCAGGTACGCATTTATGAGCTCACTTTGATGTAACTGGGAAGAGAAGTTGAAAATGAAAAAATGTTCGCAGATTCATGTTTATTGATAGGCTGTTTGTTGTTTAATTTGATAGATTGTAGTTAAGTAAATATAGTTGATGCTAATTCTTTGTTTTATGTCATATGGATAATAGACATACACACAGACCCTTATGGACTGTTGATCTATTTCAGTTCACTCCCATAAGTATGAGAACTCTGTAGTTGGTAATTTTTGGCTTAACTTGTGTTACTAGTATGGTATAGTGTTATGTAATGAAGTTTGGTTCTTCACTAAGAATGAGAACTAGTTCATATTTCAGCATGTTATTTCAATGTTCCCAATTATAAGATCGCTAGTCATGTGAATGAATGATGTTAATTAGAATAAGGTTAGTAGTTCTCGAATGTTAGTGATTAATGTTAGTTTTGAGTTCAATAGTTGTAAAAACTAGGTCCAAATGGTTCTGAAGTCATGTAGTTAATCCCAATAGTTCGGTTTATCTAATAAGGTTAGTTTGAATTAGTTTGAGAATAGTTGGTATGCTTTGTGTCAAGTTCATGCTTCTATTGTAATTCTTGACTTTAATAATATGCACCAATAGACAGCGGAATGATAAATGTGGTCATGAGCTGAAACGCAAACGGATGTTTAAATAAATCGTCGGCCCGTTGGCCCAGGGACTCGGTCTTCAGATCTCCACGAGGTGTTCCGTTATGCTTTGTCCAATTTGGACCTGCCCCAAGGCCCACTTGCTAGCGATTGGGCCCGATTTGAAGATTTCAATGTATAGTTTAACATAGTATAAGTTTGGGGCTCTCGGGTTAGGTAGCGGGTTTCAAATTAAAAGGTTCACCCTTTTGTTTGGATCCGAACTTGAACTTAAAGCTCGAATTTTATACTATTAACTAATTAGGACTTTTATTTTATTAGAGACAAATAATAGTAGAAAATCATAGCCACTTTAGAATGAGATTTTAAATTTAAAAAAAAATGAGACGAGCCTCACCAAATAAAATGCACAAGCTGTGGGACCCTTAATAAATGGCTATAATAATTATTTAGAATTCGGGATGAGCCGTTTAGCAAATTTTACGGCCTTTCCCAAAATAATAATGCGTTAGATTATTTAGGCGCGTTTTAATAAAATTACATTCCTAAAATCGGGTGTGCATTTCATGTGACCCAAATTCAAATCCTAAAATGTTGTATAAAAATGTGTCGAGGATCCGGGTGCATTTCATGTGACGTGATCCGAAAACACATTTTTTTTAAACGACGTTCACTTTCTTAAATTTTTTAATTAATGCGGTAAATAATCTTTAAAATTGCACTATAGGATAACATGTATTAAAATTAGATATTAAGCCATTTATAATAGTTTAAGTGACCGTTCTAGAACCACGAGATCCGGGGGTGCCTAACACCTTCCCTCGGGTCGACAAAATTCCTTACTTAAAATTTCTGGTTCGCAGACTTTACTTGGAAAGTCGAAAATTTCCTCGATTTGGGATTCAAGATAAACCGGTGACTTGGGACACCAAAAGCCAAACCTTTCCCAAGTGGCGACTCTGAAATAAATAAATAATCCCATTTCGAATAATGTCACTTAAATTGGAAAAACTCCCTTATACACTATCCTTCGGGGTAGGTGTGTAAAAAAGGAGGTGTGACAGTAGGTTCTGATTTGTTTATTGATGGGGTCTGTGGTGAAGGTAGTGACTTGAGGCAAGAGTCGGGAAAAGGAGCCAACGTTATACATGAGAATATGGATATTCAATCAAAGGATGCTGAGGAATCTTCTGATCGAGCTAGTTAAAAGGATTGCCAATGGAAGTGAATAATGAAAAGGGACTTGCTGGAAATGAAGCAGGTAAGATGTTTGACGTTGGTCCCGAAAAGAATTGGAAGACTCCTTTATATGATTCTTGTTCTGCTCATGAGGATAGGGAAGGTTCATTGAGCAATGGAGGAACAATTGTTGATAAATCCATGCGAGAGGAATTGAACGAAATTAAACGGCTCAAGGTAATTACTCACAGGAACTTCAACAACAATTCGAAAAGTTGGTTCGAGATAATTAAACTGGTTCCTGAGAAGTTAGTTTATTAGATTTGGGACAGTGTGGTAAGTCGAAAAGAAGCTATAGCTAAGGATTCAAGTCTGGGTTAAATCTTTGAAGAAGTGTCCAGTGATAATCGATACATTTGGTGGCTCCAACGTGATTTCGACATGTTTAAATGTAATTTTTTTGACACAGGGCAAGAAATAATAATACAGTGAATATAGATATCGATTTGCTTGACACAATTCAAGAAACAAAGTTACTGGTGAATGTTTGGAGGGATGAGATTGTGGTGTTGCTAGTGAAAAATCTGATTATCAACTATATTGAAACTTCTGGGGTTGGTTCTCAAAGAAATTTTTTTATTGACTTTTTCCTTCATGTCTAGGGAGATATCCTTTACCTGTTGTTTAAAGTAAAGTATTCAATCATAATGAACACCGAAGTTGGAGTTGCAAGAAATATTGAAAAAGGAGCAATCTTGGAGCAGTCGTATGCCCTAGTTGAACACCTGAATCCTTCATATCCTGATGGCCTTAACTATAATGGCAAAATCTTTTTGGTGCATAAAGGCCTTCAAAGTGACGAGATGAAGCTTGTCATGATTGCGTGGGAACTTGTTATGAGATCACATGTTTACATTATACATGAACTTGTTTATCAACTTGACAATGTTTCTACACTACTGATCGTTACTTCCATTAGGCAAGGAATCCTCTGGGGCAGCTTAACTTTAATGTTTCGGCTTGTGATATTGATGATTTATGCAGGGGTATTAAGAATCAAAACTGCTATGCAGGAGATATATTGTGGTATTCAACCTCATGCAGCTCACTGTGGTTTCATGTTTTTATCTCCTTGGTAGAGTTAGTTGTTTAAGAGATACTTTCGAGCTCATTAAGGTTATGTCAATTTGCTTGACTACTGTTGAGGTGTCATGTGCTGTTGCTGAAGATGATCACAGAAAGGTAGTAGCTGAAGATATTGCCTTTAGGTTGGATGGGGAATGAGTTTTCACATTTGATCCTGAAAAATGCTATGGACTTTTGAGTAAGAATGCTATTGTTTGCCAATTTTTAAGGTGGAACATAAGATATGAGAGCCATAGATTTGCTTATAGTAGTAACTTAATAATTAAAGATGTTGCTACAGTAGATATGCAATCAGGTGCTTATTGGAATATTTTCAATGAAGAAGGAACTATTACCCGTTCATTCCTTAGAGGATGTGTTCAAAAGACCTTTGTGGAGCTCTTGTGTGATGGTCTGGAAGTGTGCATGCTACACAATGGGCAGTACTGCGTTCCTTAGGTGTTCAAAGAGTCATTGATAAAGGAGTGCTTATACTAGAGGCACCTTATGTTATTGCAATTACTCCAAATCGTGCAGCATCTCGACAATCAAATGCATTTTGAAGCTACTGTTAGGACCCGAATCGTGCAAGAACTTTTATCTTCAGAGGTGGCCTATCCTGAGATTGAAGTTAAGGGAAATTCTGGACCAATTCTGCGGGTGCAAATGGAAGGCTTGGTTAAAGAAGTGTATCCACATTGTGATTACCCGAAGAAGGCTATATTCCTTGCTGAAGAGATGGTGGAAAACAAGCAGCTATCGATTGGTTCTGTTTCTTTTGTCAGTTATTATGTATTAGTTCAAGAAAGAAAAATTTATTGGTTTGTTCAGAAACATTCAAGAGAGATCCATGTTTTCTTATTTGCTAATGGGGTAGTAATTCAATCAAAGCTTTTGAACTAGTTAAAGCTGGAGAATTGCTAGTGGAGTTTGTTGTTCTACTGATTTGTTCATTATTCATTGGTGGTGGAAGCACAATTGTCTTGGCAGTTGTTGGTTATACTCACCCTAAAAGCGGGTGGCAGATAGCTTCACTAGAAGGAGCTTATAGTGCTGCTATTCAAGATGCTCGACTTTGCAAAGAAGTTAGTGGGGACATTGCAAGACTATCTGCTCTTAGCTCCTTATCAGTGATATTTTGTGCAAAAGCAAACCATGATGTTGTTACTTTCTTGATTGATGGATTCAAACAAAAACTTGAGGAAATAATTTTGATTTTTGACACGGGATATGGCACATTAATTATTGGGTCTGCTATGGGGTCAAGAATTTTGCCTAGGAGCTGTCTTCAGCTCCATGTAATGCCAAATTGCTGCAGTACCTTTCTCTTCTTTTGTGGGTTGTCCGGCAGTTACTTTTCCAACGTTGAGGACAAGGTTGTTATAAGGGGGATGGAATGTAATGGATGGAGCTATAGACTAAGTTTTATTATTTGTAGTCTGAACTTCCTTAGTTTTACTATTACAGTTTAGCCTTAGTTTATAACCTATTTTCATTATTAACCCTGATAGGCTTGCTTTATATTCTTTATAAGTAAAGAATTATCTAGGCATGCTGAATGAAAAATCTGAATTTTATGTTACAATTTCTTTTCTCCTTGTCTTAATTTCTCTTTCACGTTTCAATGGCGAATCCACCGTGGGGTTCGCTACAATTGGTGATTTCATAATGTTTGGTTAATATTGAATTTTCCTTTTCCGAAGCAGAATCTGAATCATCGCAAGAATCAGAATCGTCATCTCCAGAAAACATACACTATGCTCCATCAGATGACGAAGATCACTCATCTCCCAAGGTTCTTCTTTTTTCTTCTTCTTTCTTCTTTTTCTTCTCCCCATTTCCATATCATAATTTTTGGTATTTTTCATGGATAAAATCAAAATATAGCCCTTGATATTGTCAGCAAAAGTCAAAGAGTTATGAATTAAAAACTTTTTTAGGCTTTTGGACCAAATTGATCACCTTTTTCATACATTAAGGACTATATCAATCAAGGGCTATAAATCAAGGACCAAAATAAAGCACCACTATACATTAGCAACTTGTTTGGATGGTTGTTATGTATCGTTTCGTAATGTATCGTATAGTATTGTATTATATTTTACTGTATCGTTTTGATGTATACAATTAGCTAGATTGTATTGTTTGTCGTCGTTTCATGATGTCATGCACCAACAATATGAAGAATAAATTTGCAATATTATAAAGAAAAAGTAAGGTACGAGGTAATATTATTATATAAAAAAGTAGGATAAAGAATAAACAAGGATTATTTAATAATAAAAAAAGGCAAGATGAGAGAAAAATAAGGAAACGACGCGACCACACTATAATCGGTCGTTCCATAAAGTGACACTTTTTGTCATTACGTAACAACATATTTGAACGATACAATACAATAAGATTTAGGTAACAATCAAAACAAACATTGTATACACTACGACATGTAACAACCATCCAAACAAGCTGTAAGGAACAATTTGATCGTTTTCTCGTATTTAATGAGTGATTTTGATTTTTATACTTAATTCAGAATCAGATACTATGCGAGATGTCATGCAATCGACTCCATACAGAGTGAGGGAACTGGCAGATCAATCCCCCGTCTGGCTTCAATCTTTAACCCTCCGATTATCTTCAAAGGTCTTCATTTTTCCTGTTTCTTGTTAAGTTTTTTGTCGTTTTCCAATAAATTTCTAATATTGAATTCGAAGTCCCATGCTATTATTACTGAACTTTTGATTTTTTAAAAGGTGGTTAATTGAAGTGAATGGTGCTCCTGGAACGCTGTATGCTAATGAAACTTATCAGCTTCAAGTCGGTTTCCCTGAACATTATCCTATTAAAGCTCCCCAGGTGGATATAAGATGTTGTTTCTTGTTAAAGTTCTTGATTGAAATTCCTATCATACTAACTAGGGCTGACTACATTGATGCAGGTGATATTTGTGCCTTCAGTACCTTTGCACCCTGATATCTATAGGGATGGGCACATTTGTTTAGGTATTTATTCAACAGCTCAAGTCTCCTCTATTTCTTATCACCAACAGAAATTTATTTATTTGGTTACTCTTCGAGCTTAATGGCTTGATTTAGAATGCATTAGATGAAGCATTTAACGAAAATCCTTGGCAATTATGGATGATTCGTGATATGAACTCGTGAAAATAGTTAGAATGCATCTAATAAAAGCAGCAGTTGACAACTATTTTCTGTCTTGCAGATATTCTGTATCACTCGTGGTTGCCTACCATGACTGTTAGTTCTATATGCATCACCATTCTCTCCATGCTGTCATGTTCAACTGTGAAGGTATCTCAGTTTCCCTCGTCAGAAATTATGGATTTCCGTTCTCCGTTTCAGTTTCAGTTCCCCTCATCAGAAATTATGGATTTCTGTTCTCCGTTTCAGTTTCAGTCTCCCTCATCTTATGGATTTCCGTTCTCTGTTTCAATTTCAGTTTCCCTCATCAGAAATGATGGATGTTCCATTGATTCTTTCAAAGCATGTATTCTTCAGCAAGTTTAAAGCCGACGAGGACGAGTCCAGCAACGCAAACATGGTGTTTTCCCCGGTCTCCATTCAAATAATTCTTGCTCTTATTGCAGCAGGCTCCATTGGTTCCACATTGGATCAACTGTTGGCTTTTCTCAAATTCAACTCTGTTGAAGAACTTAGCTCTGTTTATTCTCGGGTCATCACCGACGTCTTAGCCGATGGCAGCCCCATGGGAGGTCCTCGTTTGTCTGTCACTAATTGGGCTTGAATTGACCAATCTTTGTCTTTTAAGCATTCTTTCAAACAAGTTACGGACAATGTTTATATGGCTGCTTCGGCTTCTGTTGATTTTCGGAGCAAGGTTAGTCTTAATCCTTCACTCACTAGAAAAGAAAGATGTTTGAAATTACGTGATACTCCCACCATCCGATTTATGTGACACCTTTTTGGATTTCAAGAGTCAAGAGTTCTTCTTGACTCTGATTTTTCTTATATTCCTTATAAATGACTTATATTACTTTTTACATACGTGACTTTTATGTTAAAAATTAATATTTCATGTTCGAACTCACGGTTAAAATTAAAAAGTTTGACCTTCGAAGTACGAAACAGAGGGAGTATTATAATGTATAACAAAATATTATGAGCATGTTGGTACACACAATATTTTCAAATTAGTAAGCACATTAGAAATATTTATTATGCTTTTCGAATAAGATTACAAACAAACGAATCTAATGTCATATAGGACATCTTTTTTGTTTCTTTTACTTTCAACTCTGTCCTGTTACTAGGCCTGCTGATTCTATGTTCTCTGTTTGTTTTAATTTTTCTTATGTAGGCTGATGAGGTTACTGGTGAAGTCAATAAGTGGGCTGAAGAGAAAACGAATGGTCTTATCAAACAAATTCTTCCTCCTGGTGCAGTCAATAGCGATACAAGTGAATCAAGGGCGGCTCTAGGGTAAGGCAAGTGAAGCCCTTGCCTTAGCCCCCCAAACAATTAAGGCCCCAAAAATAAAAAGCACTACTATATTATTATATAATATATACTCCATAATTTATATTTATATAATTATTAATAAAAGGTTTTAAATTTAATAACTTTTAATATTTGGTAGATGTAAAATTGAGTGAGTTAATTGGATAATTTTTTTTCACTAAATTAAATAATATATTTATCTTCTCATCAATTTTATTTTCTTCCTTTATGTATAGTCTTTTTCCATGGTTCTCACGATTTTACTTTTTAATTTCAACTCAAATTCTCTAAATTAACTATTCTTTTTTGTCACATTAGAAAGCAAGTTCTTTTGTGTTTCATCTTTTTTAACTAAGAAATCCCCGAGACAAATGTCGCAAGATTCAAAACACGACAGATAATGGGTTCACCTTTTACCATTTTCATTTAGGGGAAGATCAATTCAATACCATATGATGTGCGACTAACTCATACATCATGAGTTGCACTCTCACCACTATATCAAAGTCATGTAATTTTTTTTGTATCTCAATATAATATGGATTTCGTAAAAGACGTTTAAGGGTCTTTTCAATATATTTTGGTTTTAGGCCACCAGTTCTATTGAGCCGCCCCTCATTGACGATCAACAATTATTTAGAGACTATAGCCCCACCATGAACGTACTGTTCAACCAATTTTATTCACATTTGGTAACTGAATGACACACTCACTGCCTTTAATGTTCTTGTCATTATTGCCTTATCTTAAATGAGACTCTATAAATTTGATTGAGAATATTAGGTGTGAACAAGTGGCTCTAATAGGAGACTAGTAAAGCCTTGATTTAGGTCTCCCAAAATTTTTAATAATGAATTTTAAAATTTTATTTCAAATTAGACAATATTAATGTTTGTAGAAAAAAATAAAAAAGTACAAAAAATTGTAAAAAAAAAAAAAGAAAGGTGTCTACTCTTTAACAAAAAAATATTTTAAAACTTTGAATTAAACTACTTAAATCTTCATATTAGTAAATACCTTTTTTACAATAATATCAAAGGTAACATATTGTAAATACATGTCTAACATCTTATTTATTTAAATTATTATTTTTCTAATATAAATAATAATATTACTATGTGAAGTTAAAGACTTTATGTCATTTAAGAATATATACTATAAACAATAAGTATGAAAAAAATGGCAAGATTAATTTTTTTGTATATATGTGTATACGTACTAATAAAAAAAGTATAAGGCCTCTTATTAAAGTTTGGCTTTAAGCTACTAATTTTAAGGAGCCGCCCTTGTAGCGAATGCACTATATTTCAAAGGATCATGGACTGAGAAGTTGAAAGCTTCAGATACAAAAAAACCATGAGTTCCATCTCCTTAATGGAGGATCTGTTCAAACACCCTTAATAACCAGCAAAAAAAGGCAATACGTGAAGGCCTTTGATGGTTTCAAAGTGTTAAGGCT
The DNA here is from genome assembly GCA_026770625.1 of Nicotiana glauca. Classification (NCBI taxonomy): domain Eukaryota; kingdom Viridiplantae; phylum Streptophyta; class Magnoliopsida; order Solanales; family Solanaceae; genus Nicotiana; species Nicotiana glauca. Next base: position 18,365 of record MU686295.1, on the reverse strand, counting down.
TCGTCATAAACAGGGGGATGACAAACGATTTCTCAGTATGTATGTGTATCTCCCAAATGCCCGTGATGGATTACCAACTTTACTGGAGAAAATTAGTTTGGAACCTGAATTTTTGGATCGCCATGTTCCATATGAAAAAGTTAAAGTGCACGAGTTTCTTATCCCTAAATTCAAAATATCTTTCGGGATTGAAGCTTTAAAAGTTCTAAAAGGACTCAACCTCACATATCCTTTTAAAGGCGGTCTCACTGAGATGGTGTTTATTGAAGTAAATGAGAAAGGTGCAGAAGCTCCAGCTGCAACAGCTTTTCACAAGGCCTTTAATGAAGTAAGTGAGGAAGCTCCAGTAGCTCCAGCTGTTATTGTTGCTACAATGATGTTCGGGTACTCAATGATGAAGGTTGAAGAGGAGATAGACTTTGTTGCTGATCATCCCTTCATGTTCCTTGTGAAAGATGAGACTGTTGGTGTTGTTTTATTCTTGGGCACTTTGTTGAATCCTCTTGCTATTTCACCTTCCTGAGCTTTAATTGACAAAATATCAGTTGAGCTCAGTGTGAGTTAACAAACTAGCCCGAATACCGCTTTTATAAAATCTGAAAGATAAAAATTTGCGTGTTTACATCAAGCCATTCATAGTACGTTCTCCATTTTTACTTGTCCATATTTTGACTGGCATACCCCTCAAGAAGTAATATATAAAATAATTAGTTTAATATATCATCCTTTGAATATAATATTCATTGCTTTGAGAAATACATTAGAAATGATTAAAGTAATTAATAAGGATAAATTAGGAATTAAATGATAAATTATGTCTTGGTTTTTCAAACTGAACAAGTAAAAGTGGACATCTATTTTAGTATTGTAAACAAGTAAAAGAGGACAGAGGGAGTATGTGTTTACACAAAAAAACATAACTAGGCAATATTTTAAAAATAATTACAAAATTATAGCAACATTGGTTAATTATCATCCATGGCAACTAAATATTAATATATCATAATAGCTTTCAAATAAATATCCCTAAAATTCAGCGGAACAAAAATAAACCCCATAGAAAATTGCTCCTATTTTTTCTCTTAAACTAGTGTTAGAACTCGCGCGACGCGCGTATAATTTGATAGAATAATAATCTTATAAAATTGTGATCTAATATATCATATTACTTAAATAAAAATATTAGTTCTTATTTTATTATTTAATGCAGTATACAAAAATATAATAAAATCCATACAAAATCAAAGGATACACATCATATAATAATCAAATATATTATTTGTTCCTTATTTATTCTTTATTAAATTACCAAGTACATAATACTATACATTTCCTAATGTAATTTTTTATTAATTTGTCAATTGACTTTAATATTTTGGTACTACTTCTCTTTTAGTATAACATAGATATATATTTTCTTTCTCTAAAAATATTTCTATATTTTTTTAAACCTATGTTATACTGTTCAAAATTCTTCAATGGTCTAAATTTATCAATAACATTTTGAGAATTATATATTCTTTTATTTTTAATTAATTCAAAATATAATTATCGTAAAATTATTTTATCCCCCTCTTTTCGTACATTCTTTTCTGCTGTAATATTTGATTAGTTATCTCATTTGGTAGTTTATTAAAAATTTAAATAATGTAATTTTTTTCTATATTATAATTTTAAATTTATCAAAAGTATAAAGAGATAAATCTTATTATTATTTTAAAAAACCTACAAATATTTTTAATAATTATTAATTTGTGTTATATATATATATATATATATATATATATATATATATATATATATATATATATATATATTCTTCCTTTATAACTATTTATTTATAGTGTGATTTTAGTTATATATATATGTACAACTTTTTTCATCATAATTCTAATTATAAGTCTTATATATATTTTTATTTTTTGCTTAACTAATTGTATATTCATTACTTAATATTATTAAATTATTATATGAATTGATAATAAAATACCAGTTCAATATAATTTTGTATTACTCTTGAAGTTTACTTGACTTTATCCTCTATGACTTTCTCATAATTATTTCAATATTTATTTTTATCAATAATATTTTCGAGTATTATTTATTGACGTAATTTTATCAAATAAATTTAAAGTGTGTGTATAATCACATTATATCTATTCTTCTCTTTATACATTAGTTTTTGTTCTATAATATTTTGACTTTTTTTGGTGTTTATCTATAATACGAATATAATTGTGTTATTGTTTTAAATGGATGGTGTTGAATTAGTTCAAAGGTTAAACAGAGAAGCTATTTTATTATATGTCATAAATCTGCTAATATTTTAAGAATTATTATTTTTATATTATTATCAATAGGAAATTAAATTGACTTCTTCTTCCCCTTTGTATTTAATATGAAAGTTTAAATTTTTTTATTAAGAGTACTACATAAGAAGTTCAATTATATTTGAATATATTTCTTGAAATTATTGTTTATATTTTTGTATTTAATTTTATTTTATTCATATATAATTTACTATGACCATATGAATTATTCAAAAACTTTCTCATCTCAATATATATATACACACACACACACTCTAACCTAACTAGTTTTGTCCTAAAATTTGATACTAGATAAATTTTTGTTGTGCCATTTGACATCATCATGATTTGTTTCTCCTATTCCATATAGATAGATCATCAATTTATATATATATATATATATTTTGTTCCTTGCTTATCTAATTGTATTATCTATTAACTAATATTATTAAATTATCATATGATTTTTTTAATAAAAACCAGTTTGATATGATACAACGAATACATTTTATATTGCTCTTGAAATTTAACTTGACTTTATCCTGTATAACTTTCTCATAATTATTTCGATGTTTAAATTTATCAATAAAATTTTCGAATATTATTTATTTACTTAATTTTATCAAATAAATTTAAAGTGTGGACAAATCATATTATATCTATGCTCCTTTTTATACATTAATTTTATTCTACAATATTTTAATTTTTTTCATTTGGTGTTTATTTGTAATACGAATATTATTGTCTTATTTTTCTAAATGGATGGTGTTGAATTAGTTCAAAGGTTAAACAGAGAAGTTATTATATATATATATATATACTAACTTAGCTAGTTTTGTGCTAAAATATGACACTTGATGAATTTTTGTTGTGCCACTTAGCATAATCACATTGATTTACTTCTCATATTATATATAGATAGATCATCAACTTTGCATTTTATTTCTTTTTTTGTTCCTTGCTTAGCTAATTGTATTATCTATTAAAATTATGGTGAGCATGTGATTTTTGTCCTATGTGAAATACTCCTATAAATTAAAGAAATGTTTTTTTTAATTATTTACAATTTTATAGGATTTTTGTAGGAATTTTTGTTAATTGTTTGAGTTTCTGTGCATGTTTACTTTTATTAAAATCATGAAAAAATACCAAAAATACCATGCATTGCATTTAGATTTTGTTTTCATATTTTTAGGATTAATTAGTTAATTAATTACTTTACTAAAATAAAAATCACAAAAAAAAAATTGGCTCATTTCTGCATTTTTATTTTTAATTCTTAGAATAGTGATTTTTCTTTTTCTTTTTAATTAAGAATTAACTAATTTTTATAAATTTTATAATTTGATAATTAGTTTAATTTTATAACTTATATTAATTTAGGATTTTTTATTAATTAAATAAAAAAGAAAATTAAAAAAGGCTGGTTTTAAATTCAATTGGGCCAAATGTTTGCTAAGCCCAAATCCCACCCCATATCAACCTCAGACCTAATCTCCCAACCCCCTTACCCGGTCCGACCCTAGCCCAAACCAAGCCACCAGTCCAGCCCCACCCGACACTAAACGACCCCGTTTATGTGCCCTCTCATCACGACCATTGGATCATCGTGATCCAATGGCTCGAAACTAGTCCCCATCCCCCTATAAAACTGTCCTAACCACACCCCATACCCTTTAGACCCCTCCCATTTCCCCCTTTCCCGTCTCTAACCCTAAAAACCCAACCTAGCCGCCCCAAAATCCTCTCTGTTCATTAGCCGGCGGCGGCTACCTTAATCCCTCCAAACCCATCCAAATCGATACTCTACACTCATCAACCGCCCCTCATTATCAAGCTATCATCATATTCCCCAAAATTTCTATCAAATGCTCTCAGAGCTGGATCTAACAAAAAACAGAAAGATCGAGTTTGTTTCCTTCTTTGATCGTTCGTTGGTTTTTTAAGGCTCGTGTTGGCTCGAAATTTATTCTAGTCGATTGTTCTTGGCAAGAACAATCGATTAGCGTTTATTTCTGGTCATCCTGGAGTTATTCGAACCTCATTGTTTGGCCAGTGCTTATCAAAGTTTTCTTCCTCATTTGTTTAGGTAATAACCCGTCTCCCTTCTTATTTTCTCTAATTTCTGTGTTTTAGCATATCTAGGTTTTAAATTTTTGCTTTGCATGATTCCAGTTTTAAATTATTTTATGTTAATTTCAGTATTTTATTTAGAGTTGGTTGAATCTTCATCTCAATAGCTTAGCAATTAGTTTAATTGCACGTATTAATAAATTGTTGTCTTTTGAGTGTTTCTGTTAAAATCTATTTTCCGTTTAATTCAGAGTTTTTTTTGCTTAAACCTTCGTTGATTTCATTTTTGATTATTGGTTGGGATTCAATTTGGGCTTGTTAGTACAAAAGCCCAAAGGGAGGTGTGAGCATGTGTGGCTATATGTCCCAAATTGCTGGTATTTTCTGAAAGGTAAATAACAAAAGTTAAAGGGTATTTAGGAGAATTGAATAGAAAGAATTTTTCCTAACTATCTGGGAAGTTTCCAGGAAGGTGGGAATGGGTGGATTAACAAATAGGCTTAAATATAGGGTTTGAAATGAACAAAAAGAGAAATTGTGGGAGGGGTAATAGAAAAGTAAGAAATCTGAGTGTGCTTCCCTAAAGCCTTGCTATAAGAGGTCCATTTTCCTCATTTCTAGGGCAGAGGTCCTGGACATCTAAAAGTAAAAAACGGCTGAAAATCTTTCTGAAAAAAAACTATCTAGTTTAAAGCTTTATTTTCCTTTGGCTAAAAGTTTGGAAGTGGTCTTTCTTGGGAATTTCTGGTTTTCTAAGCTGAAACATGGCTGGATATTGAGTGATTATCACTACTGTTCCTTGCAGTTTAACTGTTATTTCCTTGCTGCCATAAGCTAATTTTCAAATACATTTTTCTGGTTTTTGCTGTGCTATATCCAGACACTCCTTTGAATCCTTGGATTGTGAAGTGAATATGAATATGCATGTGTTAGGGCTAATGTAATTACTTATCGATTTTTTAGTAATTGGCTTCTGAGTTCTATCAATTTGTATATCTTTTCTTCTGTTGGACACTGTTCTGCCTTATATATCAATAGCTGTAGATTTGTGGGGTTTGAAAGTTAGTAAACCTTCAATGTTTTATTGAAATGACTTTAGAAGAAGATGTTTGCCATGTATTTTCTCTGAGTTTTGTTTGTGTGTTAAAATCATGGAATGTTACGATCTCCCTAACAATTTATTATCTTTTGTGACAACATGGTTGCAGATTTGCAAGCTAGCTCTGTAGCTAGCCTTGCAAATGCAATCTTCTTTTGAATTACCAAACTTCATGGACTGAAGTAGCTTGCATTAATGGAGGATCAACATGTTTTGTGGAGCTTTAATTAATGATTAGCTAGATCTTAGGGCCGTTGAGCCATTATGATTAGGGTTTTGTATGAATTATTTTTTATCGTTCATCTTGTATGAGTTGATTTGATTATTTTTTGGTATGGTTAGGCATTATTAATTTAAAAGATGTATGTAATTGTTGATTAAGTGTAGCCTAAGAGATTTAGCATGCCTTGGTAGTGATTGGGCATGGATTTGGCTCAATTGAGCACCCTGTATGAAACCAGGCTCGGAATGCTATGGTTCTGATGTGCCTTCACATCCAGGCCCAATGATGAGCCCAAATGCCTTCAGAATTTTCATTCGTCAATCAACCTTCAGTAATTTGAGGCCAGCGTTCCTCCTTTGGCCATATTCTTTTAGTGTAACTACCTTTAGATAAACGTTAGGCCTAATGTTTGGCCCAGATCCTCTCAAACACTTAAGGGCCCGATATATCTCTTCATAAAAGCTTGTAATTGGCAGCCCTTTGCAATACGAAAATTAATTTTAAATATGAACATTTGTAGTTCACTTAGTTGAATACTTTTTCCTTTAATAAAATTGAGGTGTGCCATCCAATCATGTAGTCTATGGCCATCACATACATACCTTTACTAATGTAGCAAATGTTTTGAACATTCGTAGTTTGCATTAGGCGCGTAATTAAATCATCGCAACTACGGGTACTGCTCCCGTAGTGTAGTTGTGATATCTAATTTCAAATTAGCTTTAAATATAAAATTAAGGCGTGCCATTCACACATTTGAATCACTTAATCTATGGCCCTCATATTAATTTTACAACTTAGTGTTGAAAACACTTTGAATTCTCGTAGTTTGCTTTAGGCACGTTAATTAAATAAAGTGTCATAGCTACGAGTACGGTTCTCATGACGTAGTTGTGATACACAATTTAAAAATCTGGGGAGGTACATTTATGTGACCCCGCCACAATTTAATTTTATTAATAAGATAAACATGTTGCAGATCGTGGGCATAATTTCCGTGACATAATTCACGACGTGTAATCAAATAATTAGCTGTATGACAATTGGATTATTAAAAATGGTTTTAAAAGGAATAAAATGCACATAGGTTTAAAAAAAATGTTTTAGAATCAGATAAATAGGCCAATAATAATAGTTGATCGACCGTGCTAAAACCACAGAACCCGGGAATGCCTAACACCTTCTCCCGGGTTAACAAAATTCCTTACCCGAATTTATGTGTTTCCTGGACTGCAAAACAGAGTCAAATTTTCTCGATTCGGGATTTATATCGATGACTTGGGATACCATAAATCATCCCAAATGGAGACTCTGAATTTAATATAAATAATCCCATTTCGATTGTCATTTAAATTGAAAAAAACTCCCCCATATCGCTTCCGGTGGTAGAAAAAGGAGGTGTGACAGCTCTGACGACTCTGATGGGGACTACGAATCCAGAATCTCTGGTTCAGGGTTCAAGAATTCGAGCTTAGAATAATTTTTACATTTGGATTTTATTTAATGATTTTCATTACATGCTTGGGCCTAACATGCTAAATGTCGCTTTTTACTAGCTTTGATATTGTTTGAATTGTATATAAACTGCTGCGAAACCCTTCTCATATTCTGGGAAGTGAACGCTAGCGTTACTTCTCTTCTGTTAGTGTCATACCCTAATTTAGAACGAGGTTCGGACAAGTTACAAAGCCGGATAATCTTTTGGTTACCGGTACGCTGCCCCTTCGGCTTGAGTTGTCCGCTCGGGTAAGCCAGGTCTAGAATAATACACCCAGGTTTTAAACCAAGAATAGCATAGCATCATGCCGGATCCCTAGTATGAATGTTTATTTGCATCATGTGCATTTGACCTTGAGGACTCAACACAGGGGTTGGGTCCGTCTAGCACAGGTATACCCGAAAATAAAAGACCAACATGATGCATTTTTTACGTGCTACCTGTGCATTTATTTGTTTTGGCTTGCATGTCGACCGACTTCTGTATTAGGTAGGAAAATCAAAGAAAAACAAAGTTTGAGGTATGAGAGAGCATTTCACCCATGTCCAAGAATGGCATTCGAAATATCCCGAAACTTTGCCGAATTGTTTTGAAACAAAGAAGAAAAAGATTTCTTGAAAAAAAGGGAAAAAGAGATTTCTTGAGAAAGAAAATAGTAGTCCAAAATGGTATATGTTTTTCTTCTTCATGTCAAAATTGGCCGAACTATGAGGGTTTGATTCTCACCGGATGTGGGATACGTAGGCAACCCTCATCGGGTCCAGCCCCGTTTTTGAAAATTTTGAAAAAAGAAAGAATAAAGTGTCATCGTTTTGTCATAAATAAAATTGGTGATGCCATTTTTGTCTAAATAGCCAAGTGTCCCAACGGGAAGTCGGAAGGCCATTTTTGCAAGAATAGCCACTGATGGTGTCTTTGTCAATTTTTGTCTATTTAGCGAGCACAACCCTAAATCTTCTATTTCGAAGTGCTGAAGGGCCGTATTCGCAAAAGTAACCTGAGTTATCTGATTTTTGCAAAAATAAACCTTTTTAATCAAGTTTCAAGATAATATTCATTTTGTTTTTAAATCAACCACCTTAATCTAAATGTGCAGAATGAGCACGAGTCAAAATTTACAAATGAAGGTCATGTCCAAGATTCCATTGGAGCTACACATGTGGTGGGAAGATTTGGGTAAGCAAGGACAAGACACGGTCAACCTTTACTTGGGGGGGGGGGGGGCTCACCGGATTACAAAA
>MU686292.1:149588-166582 GCA_026770625.1 Nicotiana glauca | reverse complement strand
TGGGTTTTTGTCTAAGATAGCTAGGGGCAATGTCGAGTTTTACTATTTTCTATTTTCGATGTAGGATCGATTTACAAACCATCGTTTCTGCTTTGAATTATTATTATTATTATTATTATTATTATTATTATTTTTCTTTTCCTGCTTTCTATGTTCCTCTTACCGTATCATTTTCGCGGTGAATCTAATACTCTCTTCTTTTGTCTTTTTTATTATATTGAGCCGAGGGTCTTTCGGAAACAGCCTCTCTACCCCCTTGGGGTAGGGGCAAGGTCTGCGTACACACTACCCTCCCCAGACCCCACTTATGGGATTTTACTGGGTTGTTGTTGTTGTTGTTGTTGTTGTTGTTGTTCTCTGTTTTACTCTTATAATTAATTACTCATTTCTCAAGACTTTGATATGTTATTATTATTATTGGTCAAATTATAAAATATATACTTTATTTATTATTTTTTAAAGGGAATATAAAGTCGAAAGTAGATAACTAAAAATGAACCGTGGAAGTATTTATAAAATATTATTGCACCTTTACTAAATAAAACTTTGCTTAACAGGAGATGCAACATTAAATTCTTTGTCAATGTAAGTTTGTACTTTTGTTTCAAGCAGAAAGAAAAGAGGAAACCAATAGTAAAGCTTGGCTGTGTTAGGCCCTAATTACCTTAAACAAGGTTCATTTTCTTAAAGCATTTAAGATGACTGTCTGCTGTCCTTCTGAAACCAAAGGACATTTCTTAGAACAAACATGTGACACGAGACACATACACCATGTGGATATGTTTCTTTAATCTATTATTATCTTTAATATGTCTCACAATGATCTTGAGACCTAAAACACCGAAACGAGTCAACTTTAATTGCACTCGTTGTGTATAAAATGTCTATATTTCCATGCATTTTAACATGTAACGGAAATTTATGCTCGGTCGATGTTTATACCAACTAAACATTTAACTTTACAAGATTAAATTTTAAGTAAGAATAATTTTAATTTACCATAGTTAAGTAAGAAATGTGAATATAAAAAACATGTGTCTGGGATCTATTGATTTTGCATGAGTACCAGGTTAAGTCCGTTTTTATTTGGTTAACCAATACTAATAAATTTAAGCTTATCATAAAAATTTATTTGTAATTACTCCTAATGTATACGTGATGTTTTATACTTCAGTGATTTGTGTGGTATCCAATTTTTCGCGTGCACAGATTATAAAAGGATCTGATCTCTATGTGTTCCTTATACTACTGTTCCAGAATTATAAATTCAGCAAATAAAGAACAAAAGTATTTTTACGTGGAAAACACTTGGCTAAAAAGGTGAAAAACCCTGACCTACTAGCCAAGCCAGTAGGACTTTTTCCATCACTTCACTAAATCACTGAGCCAAAAACAGCATTTACAAAACTCTTGTAAACCTAAGGATTACCTCTAACACTTTGTGGCAACCAACCTCAGACTGTTGCGATAATTTCAAGTTAACTTTACATTAAACAATACACTTAGAATGCCTAATACAAATGCTTCTAGCGAAAGCTAAAAGGTACAACTCAAAAGTCCTTACTACAATGAAACTAGCATAAAAATTAGACACTTCGAACTTGTGTCACGATCCAAAAATCCACTGAGGGTCGTGATGGCGCCGGACACCACTGTCAGGCAAGCCAACACCAAGAAATAATCGAATTCCCATTTTAGTAGTTATTGAAATCATTTCTTTCATACATTAAACAATAAATAATAAATTTCACTCAATAAATAATGTATCTTTAACAATTTTAAAGTACTGAATAATCCCATAGTCATCCAAGAACCCGGTGTCACAAGTGCATGAGCAATCACTAGGAAATCAATAAAGTACAATAACTGTCCGGAATACAAGTTGGACAGAAGGTAAATACTATACACTGAAAGAGACTATGCCGGCTGTGGGTCGTCTCGAGAGATGCAGCTCACCTAGTCTCCATATCATCTATGCTGATACGCCTATTAGGCCGTTAGAGGTACATGTGCATGTGCAATAAAATTGCACAACAAGTATAGCATGGGTACAAAAATAATGTGTACTCAGTAAGTATCCCGTCTAATCTCGAAGATGTAGAGACGAGATGTCGACTTCGACACTTACTAGAGGTCCAATAGTAATATACCAATAATAATATAATAAATCAAGAAATTTTATAAACATGGCTGTAATTCAATAGAGTGAAGCAAGTAAACAATTCTTTTATTCATAGGAACTTTCCAAAATTCATTTTCATCATTTATACATTTATCTTCAATCCAGAGAGACACTATCCTCTTTTTTAAAAAGAATATCAAGGCAAGCATTACAAGCATGCGCAAATCATGACGAGGTAGTACGACCGATCCAACAATATTTAAATTGTGCACTGCTAGAGGGTCGAATGACGCGAACCATAGATACATCTAATTAATGTACCGAAGCGTTCGGCCCGTTCTACAATATATAAATACATTCAATATGATCAATCAAGAATTCATCAAGGAGCAATTATCCAAGAAGAAGGCAAATTTTCTTTTAAAATCAAGAAACAATGACTAGCCTTTTAGAAATCCGCTTACACATTCGATATGACTTAAGCATTTTTAAATTGACAACGAGTTATCAAACATTGCAAGTAAAGCATGCTTTTGGGTTCTAGACTACCCGGACATAAGCATAATAGTAGCTACGCACAGATGCTTGTCATCTCGTGCGTGCGTAGCCCCCACAGATAGAAGCACATATCCAATTAAGTCACCTATGGGGATAATTCCCTCTTACAAAATTAGAAAGGAGATTCACCTCGCTCCGAAGCCTATATCCCAATTCAAGAACGCGCTCAAACCTCCAAATCGAAGCCGAACGATCCAAAAACTATTATAATGGGGTAAGAACTAGTCAATACATGCTCAAAAGTTCATATTCTAATTATTAAACCAATTTTCCAATCCTAAATGCAAAGCTCCTAAAATTCATCCTCGGACTCACGCGCCCAGATTCCTGAAATTTTTGAAGAATGTTGTTATCCATAACCTAAGGATCAAGAATATATGATTTCTACCCCATTCCATAATCATTTTCATGGTCAAATCTCCTTTTTATCCAAAACTTAATTTTTTTCATCTAAACCCTTATTTTCACAAAATTTTTACATGTTAATCTAGCCATAATTTATGTATTAAACTTATGTTGTGTAGAAATTACTTACCTCAAAGTGCTAGGTGAAAACCCTCTTCCAACAGCTCCAAAAATCACCTAAGAGATGGAAGAAAATGAGCTAAATGATCTAAGTCTCGAAATTAATAGTTGTGCACAGGCCTCAGATATCGCATTTGCTACACCTGGTTCGCAAATGCAACACAATCATCGCAAATTGTTGGACCAAGTAAAGGTTGTTTTGAAGACTGACAAAGGAATTCAGGATGAACAAGGTTCATCCCTCAGTTGCACAAAAATGGGCAGATTCGAGCATGTGGGTTACACGTGAAGGAGATAAGCTTAACTTAGTGTATTTAGTATCTCTTGATCGAAAAGGTTGCATAATTGATAAGGAGAAGGAGTCCTTAATCAAAGAGAACACAATTCAAGATAGGGAAGGAGTTAGAAGTTGAAATCAACTAGAACTCTTCCACCAAGGAAGAGTTGCATCAGAACTCTAGTTATTTCTTCATCTACAAACTCTATAAATTGCAGGATGTTCTCACATTATAGTGTTGCACAAAAACGCAGAAGTTAAACGTGAATTGGGAGCAAAATAGCAAGGCTTTTTGCAAGCAGTTCGTGTGTGATTCAAGTGTGCAAACTAGAAGCTACATGAACCAGATTGAAGAACCAGCTCCATAAAGAGTTTTACGTATCTTTCTTTATTTTTAGTTCAATTGTAGTAGGTATTTTATATTGTACCTTTCAGCTTTATCAAGAAGCAATTGTAATAGGTACTTTGAGTATTCAAGTTAGAGTTAAATTGACGTTGTCGCAACAACTGAGGCTGTGTGCCACAACAGGATTAGAGTTAATCCTTAAGTTTACAAAGAGTTTTGTAAATGCTGTTTTTGGCTCAGTGATTTTAGTGGAAGTTTGGGAAAATCCTATTGAATAGTAGGTCGTGGTTTTTTCACCTTTTGAGCCAGGTGTTTTCCACGTAAAAATCTCTGTGTTCTTTATTTTTTGTATTTATTATTCCGCAAATAGCAGTAATTAGAACACGTAGAAGAACCAAGTCCTTCTATAGTTCAGTTAAGCGAAAATTGGGTATCAGACAAATCACCCCCCTCTTGTGTGGTATTGATGTTTAGAACATCAATTGGTATCAGATCAGGTTATCCTTGAAGAGGCTAACACCTTAGGAAAAAATCAAGATGAGTGGACCACCTGGAAACTAGGAAGGGCAATCCATTGCTAGGCCTCCACTCTTTAATGGTCAGTACTATTCTTGGTGGAAGAACAGGATGAGAGATCACGTCATAGGAGAAGACTACGAACTCTGGGATATAGTCACTGATGGTCCCCTGGCTACTACAAAGAAGAATGCTGAAGGAGTGGACATGCTAAAGACAAGAGTTGACTGCACTACTGAAGATTTGAAGAAATGGGAAAAGAATTCCAAAGCCAAGGAATGGCTTGTGTGTGGACTAGGACCAGACAAGTACAACAGGATTCAAAGTTGCACCACTTCTAAGGAGATATGGGACATTTTACACGTTGCTCATGAAGGATCTCCTCAAGTAAAGAGATCAAGAGGAACACTGCTATATTCTCAATATGAGAATTTCACCATGAAGGAAGGTGAAACCATCCAGGAGATGTACACAAGGTTCACAACCCTAACAAATGAACTTAAATCTCTTGGAAGGGTTATTCTTGAAAAAGACAAAGTTGAGAAGATTTTGACAAAGGTTCTGGTGGTCTCTTGGGAAAGGAAAATCACAGCTATTCAGGAATCAAAGAACATTTCCACTCTTAAGTTGGCTGAGCTAATTGGAAATCTCACTGCCTATGAACTTAGAAGGCAAACCATGAAGATGGATGCACCCAAGAAGGAAAGGATCCTAGCATTCAGAATCACTGACGGTGCTGATCTAGAGGAGGATGAAATGACCATGATCACAAAGGACTTCAAGAAGTACCTAATGAGAGGAAATGGTCCTTTAAGAAGTGGAAGCTACATCAAACCAAGGGTTCCTGAAAAACAAACCAATGAGGGGTGTTACAAGTGTGGAAAGTCTTATCACCACATCAAAAACTGTCTTCAATGGGAAATTGAATGGAATAAGGAAAGAGCTGAACAAAAGAATAAGAAGAAGGAACAGGTTCATCCCAAGAAGAATAAAGAATCAACAAAGGTTATGGTTGCTGCCTGGGGAGAAATCTCAATGGGGATTCAGAGGGTGAAGATGGAGATGAACAAGCACTTATGGCAATTGGAGAATGTGATAAGGAATCTGAGGTAAGTATAATTCATCTCAAAGACAAGATTAAATTTTTGTCTAAAGAAAGGCTATCTGAGTTACTCCTGGATTTCATTGATGAATTTGAGGATCTAAACAATGAAAAGAAACAGTTGTCTAAGGAGTATGTGATTTTGAAAGCTAAGTGCAAAAATCTGGAACTTAGGGCTAGTGAAAGTGATAGTAAAAATGTTGAGTTAACGAACCAGGTTCATGAAATTAACACCACTGTCCTAGAGCTAAGATCTAAAAATCTAAAACTGAAATTAGGAACAGGTAAAAAGAAAGCTGATCACACACAACTCACATTAGAAGGAAACTTAGTAAAAATGAAAGACGAGTTGTACAAAAGAGATGAAGAAATAAGAGTCCTTAAGAAGGATCTAAGCAAGGTTAAGCACGAGCTAGTTAGAACTTGTAAATGGAATAAGTCCTCCGATGCACTTTCATGGCTACATGAATACCATAGTAGCAATAAGAGAGGACTTGGCTACGGGACCCCTGTACCTAAGTGGGATCCCAAAAGCAAGTACCTCGCACTTCCTGAGAATAAAATTTGTACACACTGTGGTAAAACTAGTCACTATAAAAGTGAATATATTGCAAAAGAAAAGTCTAGTCAAAAGAATAAATAATTTGTTCAAGGGCTAGGTTGGGCTAAATAGAATTTGATTCACCCTTTTGCCTATAGAAAGGACCCAAACTAGTTTGGGTTCCTAAGACTAACCCCCTGATTTCCTTTTGCGGGTCCAAGTGAAAGGGAGCAGCCAAATATGATACATGGATAGTGGCTGTTCAAAGCATATGACAGGAAGCAAGAACCAGTTCCTTTCACTTGATGACCTCAAAGGAGGTAATGTCTTCTTTAGAAATGGGAAGAAAGGTGAGATCATTGGGGTTGGAAAGGTAGGTAAGACCGATTCTCGCTCTATTAAGAATGTCTACTTGATAGATGGCCTAAAGTACAGTCTACTCAGTGTATCACAACTATGTGATAGAGGTAACTTGTTAGTAATCACCTCTACCAAATGTTTTGTGATTAATCTTACCACTGACATGATTGTTTTGCAGGAAAAAAGAGTAAACAATACATACATTGTAGATTTGTCCATACTTTCAGAAAATAAACTCACTTGCTTATGTGTGTTGGATAATGATCCCCTCCATTGGCACACGAGACTTGGACATGCACGTTTGAATCAACTCAACAAATTAGTCTCCAAGGATCTGGTGATAGGGCTGACTAACATCAAGTTGAAGGAAGACAAAGTTTGTGAGGCTTGTGCAAGTAGGAAGCAGGTAAGATCCTCTTTTAAATTCAAGAAAGTGGTAAGCACCACCAAAACGATGGAACTGGTCCATATAAATCTCTGTGGTCCAATGAGAACATTAAGCAGAGGTGGTAAAAGATATATGATGGTGCTTGTTGATGATTACTCTAGGTTTACTTGGACATTGTTTTTAACATCTAATGATGATTTAAAAAAACTCAGAAATAACTAGGTAATCAACTTACATCAATTAGGTCTAATCATGAAACTAAATTTGAAAATGCTAAATTTCCGAAATTTTTTCATGCTACATCATAAATAGTTGCATGACTAGAACTCTTGTTAAGAAGATTCCCTATGAGTCACTTAAAGGGAGAAAGCTAAATATATCCCATCTTAGTGCATTTAGATGCAAGTGCTTTGTGTACAATAATGGAAAAGACTCCCTAGGTAAGTATGATCTCAGAAGTGATGAGGGAGTATTTTTGAAATATTTTTCACATAGTAAAGCTTATAAGATAGACAGTACAAGAACTATGTGTGTAGAAAAAAAGTATATATGTTATTTGTTTTAAGACTAACATTCTTTCTGAAAGGCAGGAGTAAGATAATGAAGAGATTGGGCTGATAAGAAATTCAAGTGGTAAAACCATAGTCCAGCCTGAAGATGCATACAAGAAGGAATAGGTGATGGAATAGGTCCTTCCACCCAGGGCAACATGACAGGGTGAACTGACTAGAGAGGAACTGATCCTCAAACCTTGAGGGAACCTGTCCATGAACCTATTCCTCAATAACAAAACCAAGAAGGAACATCCAAAGAAATTGACACTCCTATTGCAATAACCAAGAAATTGGATATAGATGAACCTGGTTCATATGTTGATCAAAAGTTGTAAAGGGGAATGAATAGTTCTCTTTTATAACTCACTGCTAGCAAACCTGACATTGTTTTCAGTATAGGTCTTTGTGCTCGATTTCAAGCAAATCCAAAGAAGTCCCACTTGACTGCTATCAAGAGAATATTAAGATACTTGAAAGGCACTACTAACCTTTGCCTTTGGTATCAAAAAGGAAGTAATTTTAACCTAGTGGGATATACTGACGCTGGTTATGCAGGTTTTCTTGTGGATAGGAAGAGCAACCCTGGTATAGCACACTTCCTTGGTTCATGTCTTGTGCCATGGGCTACTAAAAGGCAAAATTTAGTGGCCTTATCTACTACTAAAGATGAGTATGTTGCTACTGCTTCATGATTGTGCTCAATTGTTATGGATCAAGCAGCAGTTTATGGATTTTGGTATTGAAGTTGGTTGCATCCCTATTTTTTTGTGATAACACTACTGATATTAGTATGACAAAGAAACCAGTTCATCATAATAGAACTAAGCACATAGATGTTAGGCACTAGTTTTTTTAGGGACAACTATGAGAAAAACTTGATCACTATGGAGTTTTGTGCTACTAACAAGCAAATTGCTGACATCTTCACAAAAGCCTTAAGTAGAGATCACTTGGAGAGGAACAAGTTGGAATTAGGGATGATTAAGATCACCTAAAAGGACCAGTTCAAGGTTAAAAAAAAAATGAAAGAAAAAAATTGGTTAGAAAGTCTATAAATTGTGTATAATTAGATTAAATCTTGCTCAGTCTCATACTTTCCATAGTATACTCTTGTTCCATGTGTTAAAATGACTCATTAATCTCTAATGATATTTCTCTATTTTGGCAAATTTAGACTCACACAAGAGAATTATCAGTGGAGAACCGGTTCATCAAGGTAACACAATATGTTTTCTACACTTTGCATAATTTGAAATAACTATTTTGGATCATGAGTAGAGTCCTACCGAATACCAAACTCCTTTTCTTATCCGTTACAAGTGAACCAGTCCCGTTTAAAAGAGTCCCAACTAAATGGAAGTACCTAAACTCTAGGGATACACTCTAACGTCTCTTCAAAATTGAATTTCAGTTTGATTAAACTTCTAAGAGTCTGAAAAGCTATAGTTACCCCATAAATTATTCCCCTGTATATTAATCAGCTTTATTGTATTCCTTACGTTATCTCTCTCAAGCCGTCAAAAAACTCTCATTCTTCTTTCATCTTTCAAATATAATCTAATTATGTTCTCTTCTATACCCTAGCCCAGATATGTCAAACACTTCTAAAAATCCTTTACCACCACCACAGGAAACCACTTCCACACCTTCTACAACACCAATCTCTAAGAAAAGTAGAGTAAAGATGATGGCTCATAAGATTGTCGCTGAAGGAGAGAAGATCAAGAAATAAACAAGCAATTGAAAGCAAGTAGGGAAGAAGAATCCCACAAATCTGAAGATTCATTTAAGTATGCTACTAAGGGGGAAGAAAGTAGGTATTCCGAAACTGAATAGGTATATTCTGATTCTAAAGTTACTCCTGAGACAATTTCTGAAGTTGCTACAAATTTAGAGAATGGATTTGTACTGGTAGGATCTATAGCAGGTGTTGAGACTACAGAATCAGGAGAAGTTGGTGGTAAAAATAAAAAGGAAAAGAAAAAGTGAGCAAGGGTGCTAGGAGTACTGTGAGGGGAAAGGGTACAAGAGTGGCTGATTTTTCACTCACTCCTGTTGGTCTAACAAAAGAAACCGAGGCAATGGTTATTTTGGGAGAGGAATTTAGTGAAATAGAAGAGATTGGCAAAACAGGGGGAAGTGGGTCTGGCAAAACTGCTGAGGGGTTGGTTCAACTTGAAAAAATATCGATGAACCTGTTCCATCTGAATAGGAAACCCTTGTGGACCTACTGATAGAGTTATCAATGGCACCAAAACTCATGCCATTCCCAATGGTTTCATTCTCATAACTGTGCTTGCACATTTCAAGGTACCTATGAAGAAGTGGGGTTAATACTCTGCTTGCTTGCGATTATGAGGTCAATGCCATTCCCAATTAACTTGTTTCATCTAAAAGGACACCTATTAATAGCAAGGTCAGAGCTCTATCACAGGAGAGTGAGGCTAAGGATGCTGAGATAGCAAGGCTGAAGATACGATTGGTTGAGGTACAATCTGAGAGAGATGTTCTCAGAGCTGAACTTGCAAGGGAAAAGGAGAAGAATGGTACAATTCTTCAAGACATGCTGAAACTTCTCCAAGCAAATAACCCAGCCCCTACCTCTTTTAAGCCTTAAATCCTAGCCTAGTGTAGATCAACCAGTGACCCAATTCGGGACTTTTTGTTTCTTTTGCTCATGTTTTCAATATTTGTATTTCTTCTTATGCTTTGTGGTAGAATCTTATCAATCATCGATGAAATTCACTAATTTTACTCTAATTGTTTGTTTATATTTCTCTGATGGTAAAAATTCTTAGCTTGATCTATGATGATTAATCCATGTTTTCATTTGAAGTAGCCCCAGTGGCCATGAATAGGCTTTAAATTCTGGTTATCTCACATTTTTTATGCAACTTTTCGATGATGCCAAAAGGGGCAATTAAAGGTTGTGCTTTAAACAAGTGTTGTTTGGCTTTGAACAAGTGATGTTTATAACCTAATGTACCTGGTCCTTGTTGATAAGTGATAAAAAGGAAAAATATTTCTAACATTGTGTTGATGTTGAGCTGAGTTGAAACAGGGCCTAAGCTTATGAAAACAACAGAGTTTCTCTTCATAAAAAAGGGAGAATTTGTTGGCCCAAGTAAAGGTTAGTTTTGAAGACTGACAAAGGAACTCAGGATGAACCAGGTCCATCCCCCAAGTGCACAAAAATGGGCAGATTCGAGCATGTGGGTTCCACGTGAAGGAGATAAGCTTAACTTGGTGTATTTAATATCTCCTGATCGAAAGGGTTGCATAATTGATAAGGAGAAGGAGTCCTTAATCAAAGAGAACACAATTCAAGATAGGGAAGGAGTTAGAAGTTGAAATCAACTAGAACTCTTCCACCAAGAAAGAGTTGCATCAGAACTCTAGTTATTTCTTCATCTACTAACTCTATAAATTGCAGGATGTTCTCACATTACAGTGTTGCACAAAAACACAGAAGTTAAACGTGAATTGGGAGCAAAATAGCAAGGCTTTTTGCAAGCAGTTCGTGTGTGATTCAAGTGTGCAAACTAGAAGCTACATGAACTAGATTGAAGAATCAGCTCCATAAAGAGTTTTATGTGTCTTTCTTTAATTCTAGTTCAATTGTAGTAGATATTTTATATTGTACCTTTTAGCTTTATCTAGAAGCAACTGTAATAGGTACTTTGAGTATTCAAGTTATAGTTAACTTGACGTTGTCGCAACAGCTGAGGCTGTGTGCCACAACGGGATTAGAGTTAATCCTTAGGTTTACAAAGAGTTTTGTAAATGTTATTTTTGGCTCAGTGATTTTAGTGTAAGTTTGGGAAAATCCTATTGAATAGTAGGTCGTGGTTTTTCACCTTTTGAGCCAGGTGTTTTCCACGTAAAAATCTATGTGTTCTTTATTTTCTGTATTTATTATTCCGCAAACAGCAGTAGTTGGAACACCTAGAAGAATCAGGTCCTTCTATAGTTCAATTAAGCGAAGATTGGGTACCATACAAATCACCCACCTCTTGTGTGGTATTAACGTTTGGAACATCACAAATGCAAACCCTGGGCTTCCACTGCCAAGGTCACAAATGCAAACCCTAGGCTTCCACTGCCTAGGTCACGAATGTGACCAAGAACTCACAAATGCGAACCCTGACAGGCTCGCAAATGCAACTGCCTTTATCACAAATGTGATCCAAGCCCAGGCTAGGCTTTTTTGCAATTGCGAAGCTTTGATCGCTAATGCCAGGTCTGCATTTGCAAGCCATGCAACTGGTGCCAAGAACACCAGAAAATCTGGTGCTCTTGCAACTCCTCCCACATGTTCGAAACACACCCGAGGTCCCCCGGGACCCCGTCTAATCACACCACTCAGTCCCATAACATATCTCGAAGCCTCAAATCATGTCAAAAAATGCTAAAACCATGAATCGCACTCCAATTCAAGCTTAATAAACTTTAAAATTTCAAACATCTACTTTTGATTCTTAAACATATCGAATCACGTCCGATCGACCTCAAATTTTGCACACAAGTCATATTCGACATTACGAACCTACTCCAACTTTCGGAATTGGAATCCAACCCCGATATCAAAAAGTCCACTTCCGGTCAAACTTCTAAAAAACTTTTAAATTTCTAACTTTTGCCAAATGACTCCAAAATGACCTACGGACCCCCAAATCCTCTTCTAATCGTGCTCCCAACACCAGAATCATCATACATAGCTATTTCTAGACTCGTAATCCCAAAAGAATATCGATAACAATGAAATGCACTTCAACCCAAACTTATGGAATTCTTCCAAAATGCTAACTTCCACAATAGGCACTGAAACGCTCCTAGGTCATCCAAAACCCGATCCAGACATACGCCCAAGTCCAAAATCATCATACGAACCTGCTGGAACCTTCAAATTAATCTCAATTCTGCGGTCATTTACTTACTAATCCAATCCTTGTAAATTCCTCCAACTTAAAGCTTTCAAAAAAGAGAATTTTCTCTCCAAATCAACTCCGAATTTCCCGAAATTCAATTCCGACCATGCGTACAAGTCAAATTGTCGAACAAGGTGCTAGAGATCAAAACGACCGCTCGGGTCATTACAACTGGTTCTTCTACTTGGTTCATATAGCTTCAGGTTCTCACACTTGATCACACAAGAATTGCTTGCAAAATGCCTTGCTATTTGGCTCTCAACTCTCATTTAACTTCAACGTTTGTGCGTATCTGTAAAATGAGAACATCTTGAAATCTATAGAGTTAGTAGAATACGATTAACTAGAGTTTTAATGCTATAATCTTCCATGGTGGAAGAGTTCTAGTTATCTTCAACTTCTAACTCTTCCCTTATCAAGGATAGAGTTTTCTTCAAGTAAGGAACCCTACTCCTTATAAATTATGCAACCTTTTTGTTCAGGAGATATCATATATAACCATTTAAGCTTATCTCCTTCACGTGCATGCCTTGTGCTTAAATCCGCCTTTGTGTACATTGTGTATGGACCTGGTTCATGCTTGAGTTCATTTGCCAATCATCAAAACATACTTACTTAGACCAACAAATTTCTCCTTGTTGATGATGACAAAATCGGTACTTTTCATAAGCATGAGACATGTTTCAACTCCGCTTAACAGCAACACAATGTTAGAACACTTTCCATTTTAAAGTCACAAATCATCAGGGATCCGGTTCATTAGGTTATAAATATCATAGTCCAAAGTAAAAAGCACAATTTATCTTCCCCCTTTTGGCACCATCGAAAAGTTGAATTATTATGTTAAATAATCGAATTTTATAAGATCTTACTCATGGCCATAAGGGCTACTTCAAATGCAAATATAGATTCAAGTTTCTCTTCATCAATCTAAGGATATTAGCCATCTAAAAAACATCAATAGAAAGTTAGAGTAAAAGCAGTTGATTAGCATTGATACGAGTCATCCACAAAGTATAGAAAGAAATAACAATAATAAACCATGAGCAAAAAAAAGGAACATCTCATTCCGGTCACTAGTTTTCTAACTAGGCTAGGAAGGGTTTAAGGCTGGGAAGGACCAGGTTCATGCTTTCTGACTTGAAGCACTTTCAACATATCATGAAGAATGGCTTCATTCTTCTCCTTTTCTGTTGCAAGCTCAGTCCCGAGAGCATCCCTCTCAATTTCTACTTCAGCCATCTTCTTCTTCAGTCTCTCGATCTCAACATCCTTAGCCCCAATCTCCTGTACCAAGGCTCTCACTTTGCTGTTCACAAGCACCTTCTTGGATGAACTAGGTTTTTTGGGAGTAGTATAGACTTCATAGTCATATGCAGTCAAGGTGTTGGTCCCAAAGTGATCTTTGCTTGTATTAACATCCCATTTCTTGAAGGGTACCTTGAAGTGAGCAAGCACATCAGTGAGAATGAAACCATAGGGTATGATATGAGTTTTGGTGCCAATTAGAATCCTATCAAGGAGCTGGATGATAACCCCGACCAATCGATCTACCTCCCATTATATAGGCACTTCATAAGGACCAGGTTCATGAAGGTGGAAATGTGCCTTCTTTCCTGCCTGGGCAACACAACTTTGTTGACAAATTTAAAGAGCAACTTGCGGGCAGGCTTTTTACACAACCTTGGGTTGTAGCTCAAGATCATTGTCAGCAAATTTCCTTATAATGACAATGGAGGTGGGGAGGCTTTCTAGGCTTGTCCATTTGAACCTTTTGTAATTATTGTACTCTTCAGTAGGTACTCCCATAATCTTTTCCAATTCCTTGTCATCAAAGCTCACAGTCACCCCCTCTACCACACCGGTGACCCTCCATTCTTGATTTCACAATTTGCCATGAACTTCACAATCTCAGTTCTGAAAAGTCTTCCTTCCATCTGAAGGACCATGTCATTCAAACACTGAAGTTGTAGTTTATCTAGCGGCATCACCATGTCTTCCCCCTCCAAGTCCCTAAGGAGTCTACCCTTCAAGATAGTTCTTTTCCTAAACTTAACCATCTTATCCTGCTCTTCATCAATTTCCTCTTCTTCTTCTTTACTTTCCTCTTCCTCCACTATTTGCACTTTCCTAGATTTTCCGGAAGACGTGGTTCTTCTTGCCAAGGTAGAAGGCTCTGCATCAATAGTCTTTGAAGGTGACTCCTTTTTGGAAGTCTTTCTTTTGTTTGCATTTTGAGTCACAACCTCCACCTCCTATGCCTTGTCTTCATCATGAATAACCATGCACATCTCCTCAATTTCAATTGCCTCAACAGGCTCACTCACTTTCTTCTTTCCCTTTGCAGTAGCTTTTCTTTTACTCTCTTCTAATGTTCTTTCCAGTTTAGCCTCACTCTGCTTCTTCTGACTCCTTTTAGCTTTTGCTTTTGTAGGGAGAGTCTAGACAGGGATAGAAGAGGCATCTTTTCTCTTCTTGTTTGCTCTAGCAGTTCCAGGGATTTTAACTCCTGAACTTTTTTTTTTCTTTTCAGATTGTAGCTATCACACACTCACTTTAGTAGGTCTTCAAGGGGTTCCTGCACAGATGGAACAGGTTCTTGAAACGTATTCCTCAACCTAACTAGCCACTATACTGGACTTGCACCACCAGACTCACTACCCTCTTCTTCTATCCAACTTTTTTCCTCCTTAGCAGCATCCTCACTCCATAACACCATAGCCCCTATCTCCTCAATCAACTCAGTAGGAGTAGGTGAAGGTTCAACCACTCCTTCTTTTCCCTTTTTCCTCACATAACCTTGAGCACCCTCACTCTTTTTATTTTTGTTTTTTATTTTATTTTATTTTTACCATCAATTTTTCCAGATTCAGTGGTTTCAACCCCAGCAATAGTTTCAACCGGAACAAATCTTTTCTCTAGATTCTCAGCAACTCCAGAAATTATATCAGACGCAATCTTAGAACCTGAAGTTACCTGCTCTATTTTAGATGAAATAGTTTCTTCCCCCTCAGTTGCAGACTTAAATGATATTTCAGATTTTTGGGGTTCTTTTGCGTGGCTTGCCCTCAATCGCTCATTTATTTTCTTGATTTGTTCTCCTTCAACGACTACTTTACGAGAAAGCATATTAAACCTTCATTTCTTAGATGGTGTAGATTATGATTCTTTGGATGGAATTGAGGGATTTTCAAAAAGGTTTGCCAATGAATTGTGTGTATGTGTGTATAGGAGAGGTAAGAGAAGATAGAGAGAATTGATTGGCAGCTGGAAATTAGAAGTGAGAAAAAGGACGAGGACAAATCAATTTAAAGAGGGAGAGTTTAAATGGGTAACGGTAGCTTTTTAGAAGCTCATAAGTCTAATCAAACTGGGAAGTCAGTTTGAAAAGACGTTGGAGTTTTCCCTAGAATCTAGCCAATTATGGCGCGTGGGACTCCTTTTGGTGAAACTGATTTATTTGTGACAGATAAACTTTGGGGGAGATTGGGATTAAATGGGAATCTCTTTTTGATTATGATCCAATTACAATTACTTTAAAATATGCGGAGTGGAGAGTACATACCATATAATCTTGATGAACCGGGTTTTTCACTGAGAATTCTATTGCGTAAGTCTGAATTTTTCTAAGAAAATAAAGATAATATTATTAGAGATTAATGAGATATTTTAGCATGTGGCACAAAATTATACTAGTAAAAGTATGATACTGAGCAAAACCTAATCTAATTATTTATAAAAATTCACAAACCGTCTAACCAAATATTGAGTTAGAACTGGCTCCTTTTAGGTGATTCTAATCATCCCTAATTCTAACGTGTTTCTTTAAAAGTAATCTGTACTTAGAGCTTTTGTGAAGATTTCAGCTATTTGTTTATCAGTAGCACAAAATTTCATAGTGATCAATCCTTTTTCATAGTTGTCCCTCAAAAAGTGATGCCTAACATCTTTGTGCTTAGTTCTTTTTGTGATGAACCGGGTTCTTGATCATACTAATTGCACTAGTGTTATCACAAAGATGGGATACAACCTACATCAAGTCTAAAGTCCATTCATTATTGTTTGATCCACAACAATTGAGCACAACATGTGAAAGTAGCCATATACTCGGCTTCAGTAGGAGACAAGGCCACATAATTTTGCTTTTTGGTGGCCCACGATACAAGACATGAGCCAAGAAAGTGTTCCATACCTGACGTACTTTTTCTATCCACAAGAAAATTTGCGTAATCTGCATCAGCATATCCCATTAAGTTGAAATTCTACTTTTTGGAAACCATAGACAAATGTCAATGGTGCATTTTAGATATCTCAAGATCCTCTTGACATCAGTCAAGTTGTTACACCCAATATTTTCGTACATGAAAGTACGCCATAAGTAAATTGATGAAAGCTCAGAAATGAGATATTACATCCCGCATTTTCATACGTTAAAGTTTTATCGTAAGTTAATCAACATAAGTTCGGGAATGAGATTATTTTGAGATTATAAGCATTATGCTATTTTAAATACGTGATGAGTGAATTCGTGAAGGAGAAAGGGTAAGCAAATCAAAGGAAATGAATTTCGTCAAAGTTTGATATTAATATGGCCCGAGCTAAAATATCCGATATTTATGGACTAGTACAAGGTACTACATGGCCACGATATAGTAAGGTGTATAAGGCATGTTAAAAGTAGGTAATATTTTAAGTAATTTGAGATAATTCTTAATTACATGAATAATTTGTTAATTATTAATTTAATAGGAGATTAACCGTGTAATTAAGGATTTGT
>MU686292.1:90995-142168 GCA_026770625.1 Nicotiana glauca | reverse complement strand
GGGGGGGGGGGGGGGGGGGGGGGGGGAGGTGATTTGTGTGGTATCCAATTTTTCACGTGCACAAATTATAGAAGGACCTAGTTTTTCTATATGTTCCTTATACTATTGCTGCGGAATTATAAATGCATAAAGTAAAAAGCATAAGTATTTTTACATGAAAAACACCTAGCTCAAAAGGTGAAAACCCCACGTTTACAAAATCACTGAGCCAAATATAACGTTTATAAAATTCTTATAAACCTAAGGAATACCTCTAACCCTTTGTGGTAACCAACCTCAGACTTTTGTAAAAATTTCAAGTTAACTCTAACTTGAATAATACAATCATAGTACCTAGTACAAATGCTTCTAGAGAAAGCTGAAAAGTACAACTCAAAAGCACTTACTACAATTAAACTAGAATAAAATACATACACTTGGAACTAGTTTTTCCATCTAGTTCATGTAGCCTCAGGTTCGCACATTTGAATCACACATAAATTGCTTGCAAAATGCGTTGCTATTTTGCTCTCAACTCTCGTTTAACCTCAGTGTTTGTGCGTACCTATAAAATGAGAACATCTTGAAATATATAGAGTTAGTAGAATATGATTAACTAGAGTTCTAATATTATACTCTTCCATGGTGGTAGAGTTCTAGTTATCTTCAACTTTTAACTCGTCCCTTATCTAGGATAGAGTTCTCTTCGAGTAAGGAGTCATGGTCCTTATCAATTATGCAACCTTTTCGTTAAGGAGATATCAGATATAACCACTTAAGCTTATCTCCTTCACATGCATGCCGTATGATTGAATCTGCCTGTGTCTGTATATACTGCGTATGGACCTGGTTCATGCTTGAGTTCCTTTGTCAATCATCAAAACAAACTTACTTAGACCAATAATAAGTGATTGTGTGATTTTCTTAACACTGTTAGTGTGTAAATATTAAAACTAGCGAAGACAGCAGGAAGGCTAGAATTTGAATTACATGTTTCGATATTTAAGACTCTTAATATGAAACTCGCTATATTATATGGGTTCGTCCAAATCTAGTAGCTTTGACTCGGAACACACACACACACACACACACATATATATATATATATATATATATATAAACAAATAAATACAAATAATAACTTCGAATCTAGCGAATAAAATGAAATATGATAAAATCCTATACTCAAACTCATAATCTTCAAATTTTGGATTTTTGTATGCGTAGAACTTGTAATAGTACAAATAAACAACCTATATATTTCCACAGAAGCATCTCAACTTTCTATAATGAACCCTAGTCCAAGCCAAGAACTGAAGCTATAAGCTAGCTCCTCATTCCTCAGTCCCCTATCGTCTTATCTCTCAAGAATTTCAGTTCCCTGCCAAAACCAAAATATGGTCAGTAGTTTTCTTTCTAAAGAAAACTCCAATGTGTTAGCTATCCCTTCTTTTAGGGTTTACTATGGTGATGTTCCAAGTTCTGTTCCTTTCATTTGGGAATCTCAACCTGGCACTCCTAAACATACACTTTCTCAAACTTCTTATAGTTTGCCTCCTCTTACTCCTCCTCCTTCTTACTATTCCAATAACAATACAAACAAAAAACCAACTAGAAAAAATTCAAGATCCAAGATTTTTCATGCATTAATCAAGAAACTAATCAATCCAAGGATATCCCATTTTCCTTCATCACCTTCTTTTTCTTCGTCGTCATCGTCGACGTCATCATCTTGGTCGTTTTCTTCACATTCTTCATATTCTGCTCCGACAACACCTTCCAATAACTTATCTCGACGGCCGAGGTTTTGTAGTAGAGATTCATCTTTTGATGAAGAAGTTTCCGTCAAGTTATCGATGGCTCAGCAGAAGAAAACCCTGTTCTCCATCCTCTCCAAAAGCTGTAGATCTTAGCTAATTAAGGTTCTGTGTTGCTGCTTAAATTGCATGTTTACTATTTTGATTTTCTTCGCCCTTTTTTTGTTCTTTTTTTTTTTTTGGTTGTTTTCGTATTTGCTTGTGCTAATTTATAAATGAAATTGTATCCTTCAGTAACAACATAAATAAAATTGTATACTTGTACCAGTTTAAAGTTTTTACTAATTGGTTACACAGTTCAATATGATATGAAATTAGCAAACAACAATGTCATAAATATTTATAAAAAAGAATTAGTACTAATTAATTACATGTATTGATTCATAAAAATTCAAATCCGCTCGTGAAGCAACATATAGAAGAGATAGTAATTAGCAAAATAAAATATATAAAATGATTACACAGTTCGATACTATAATTTTATGACGAAGGTAAACTTATTCTATTGATTTTAACGGAACTAGTAGCGCACTAATCACACGATAAAACTGAGGAAGTCATCACTTTTAGTTGTTTTTTTTCTTTTTTGGGTTTCCATTTTGTATTCTTATTGGGACCGGCTAAATTTGGATTTGCGCCGAAAAATTCATATTTGAAAATAAATTGCTCATTAACTTAACGACTTCATACCTAGAGCTCAAATCAAAAACCTCTAGTTAAAAATAAATGAGTAGTTACCACTACACCATAATCTTTATGAGAAGTTTTTTTGGTTAATGGTTCAATTATGATATCATCTAGAGATACGATGTACAACTAAAAGATATTCGAACAAAAAAAAATTCCCTACAAAGTATCAATACAATTATTACTCTATAGCTCATCAATTTGGGTCTTTATTTTAATATGGTAGTGATATCTATTTATTTTTTCCAATAAAATAAAACAATTCTTAGGGATTCATTGTATCTTTATAAATGACCCTACCAAATTAGTAATAGCTGTCTAATTTCTTTTGTTCAACAAGCAGAGAAGACAAGAGTCTTGGATGAGTCAGTCTTTCCCTTTCATATGATCATATTAAATGCAAAGAAGGAAGTTAGTTGGACGTTTCTATCGAAATAATAAATTTGTTTTTCTCAGATTTGCAAATTGGAATCTTATAGCTGCGTGTTGTCCTTTTTAATTCTCAACTAATTGAATGTGCACTGTCGTATCAGCTTCTGGTTCCCATATTAGCCAAAATGAAGCTTTGTGTAAATTTTGGATGTAGGTGTCAAGTTTAGAAGCTAATTGACATTTAAGTGTAGGGGATATTTACCAGAATAAAAGTATGTTTTTTATTAAAGGGTTTTTACACTAGCAATATTATTAGAGAGTGAATGTTGGAAGCAATATTCAGGGGCGGCTCAAGCACATGCGGGACCTAAAGCTAAAAATTTAATATGTGGCCTAATTTTTAAATGAAAGTTAAGAGATATGTTTTCATTTGAAGTATATTCTTCTAATTTTTTGGTAAAAATTGTACGGGACGCCCTATTTAATCACCCACATTTAACCTATACCCATATTTTAAAAATTATTTAACCTATACCCTAATTTTTATAACTTCAGGCTCCTCCTTCTTCCTGCAACCTTGTGACGACCCGATCGGTCGTCTCATGAGTTACCGGTCCGTTTTTCCCATTTCTTCTTCGTATTGCTTGTTCATTTGTGTTTTGATGTACGGATTGGTTGGATTGGATCCGGGTTGGTTTTGGTGAAGTTTGAGACACTTAGTCTCTTTTAAGGAAGCTTAAGTTGGAAAACTCAACCGGATGTTGACTTATGTGTTAGAGCCCTCGGATGTGAGTTTCGATGGTTTGGTTAGCTTTGGAAGGTGATTTGTGACTTAGAAGCGTGATCGGAATGGGTTTTAGAGGTCCGTAGTAGAATTAGGCTTGAATTGACGAAGTTGATATTTTGCGATTTCCGGTTGATAGGCGAGATTTTTATTCAAGGGTCGAATTGGAATTCTGAAAGTTACAGTAGCTTCATTGTGTCATTGGGGACGTGTGTGTAAAATTTCAGGTCATTCGGACGTGTTTTGGTTGGGTTTTTTATCAAAAGCGTATTTCGGAAGATTTTAGAAACTTAAGCTTGAATCCGATGTGTTTTGGGTGATTTGAAATTGTTTGAGGTATTTTGATGATTGGAACAAGTTTGAATAGGGTTTTAGGATGTGTTGGTGCCTTTGGTTGAGGTCCCGGGGGCCTCGGGTGAGTTTTGGGTGGTCAATCGGACGATTTTGGAGTTGAAAGGATAGCAGAAATTACATGTTTAGGGTTGTAGAGAATTTGCTCTTCGCGATCGCGTAGGGTGTATCGCGATCGCGTAGAAGAAATTGAGGAGGCGTCAGGTTTGGCCTTCGCATTCGCGAAGGGTAGTCCTGCGTTCGCGAAGGACTGGTTCTATAAGCATCGCGATCGCGTGAGCATTGGTCGCGTGAGCATAGGTTGGGAAGTTGAGGCATCGCGTTCGCGATTATGGAGTCACGTTCATGAAGAGGAATCTTGGTCAACGAAATTTTTGTGCTTCGCGAACGTGAGGCTTTGACCGCGTTCGCAAAGAAGGATTTTTAGGCCTCGCAGAATGTTTAAAGGGTCGTCTTATCCGCAAATATGGGTCTATTTTCCTCCATAGTTGGTCGTTTTGAGAGCTTTTTGAAGGAGATTAAAGAGGGATTCAAGGGGAAAAGTTTGGAGGTAAGAATTTTGGTCTTAAAACTCGATTCTATTATGAAATCTACCTAGAAAATCATGAAAACTAAGCCTAAAATTGAAGAACTAGGGCTTGAAAAATTGAACTTTTGATTTGGGATTTGAAGGATCATTTGGGGTCGGATTTGAGAACATTTGATTTGTATGAAATCGTATAGAGATGAGGAATCTATTGATGTGAAAATTTTTGAATTCTGAGACGTGGGCCCGAGGGTCGGGTTTGGCAAATTTTGAGATTTTTGGTATTTTTCGATTGTTTTCGCTTGGGCTTCATTGCCTTAGCATATTTTGACGCTGTCATTCTGATTTTGAATAGATTCGACGCGAGTGGAGGCCGATTAGAGGGGAAAAGGCATCGCGGAGTAGTATTTTCGCCAGTTTGAGGTAAGTAACCATTGTAAATATGGAACTAAGGGTAGAAAACCCCAATATTTAACTTGGTTTTGATAAAAACGGTGGCGCACATGCTAGGTGACGAGCGTGTGGGCGTGCACCAGTAGGGATTTTGACTTGGTCCATCCTGTAGCGACTATTAAGCCTCGTAATTGATTTGGAAATCTTACATTATTTCGTATTTCAGTCGTTATTACTTTATTATGGGTTGTATGCCATGCTTGGGGCCTTGTGCCGACCTATAGAAACCCCTCGAGGCATTTTTACTGTGTTTACTGACTTTACTTGCTAAAAATATATCCTCAGTCATGTTTTACCCGTATAACTGTTTAAAACTGGTTTTATCACTGTATTCCTAGTTGTGAGGACTATGTGGGTTGAGTTCCCCAATCTCTATTGTGGTGCTCGAGAGGCTGTGAGGTTATGACTGAGAGAGGTTGAAAACCCAATTGTGAGGATAATTATATATGTGTGAGTTATAGATCGGGTTGCATGCTGCAATGATACTTATATGGATCGGGCTACACACCGCAATGATATATATATATTGGATCGGGCTGCACGCCACAGCGATATGACGCTTGGGCTGTAGGAGCCCTTACGGAGTCTGCACACCCCTAGTGAGCATAGTCGACTATAAATATATGGATCGGGCTGCACGCCATAGCAGTTACTATGATTTCTATTATTATGAGATAATACTGAGCCGAATGCTGATAGTGAGTACTGTGTGACGAGATTTGAGCCACGAGTGACTGAGAGGCTACCCAAGGGGCTATATTCTGAGTGATTTCTTGCCCAATGGGCCCTGTTATGATGTTTTCACTCTCCTTTGAATAAGCCTCTGTTGAATATTTTGCTAAGTATCTAAATTCAATGTTTTAAATTGGAAATGATGATTTTATGACGGAACTCAATTTGAAGTTATATGTTTTTGAATTGCTCGCCGCTGCTTTCAGTACTTATTTACTTTAGTTACTTACTGAGTTGGCATACTCACGTTACTCCCTGCACCTTGTTTGCAGATCCATGTGCCCGAGCGACCGAGTGAGCATCTTCACCTGATTTAGTTTCTGTAGGGGATTTCAAGGTAGCTACATGGCGTTCGCAACCCTGTTTCTCCCTTCTATCATGTTATTTTCCGCATTCTCTAGACATTTGATGTAGTAGGTATTCCTACTTGTATTAGAGGCTCTAGTATCGTGATACTAGATTGTTGGGGATGTGTAGTTACTATTATTTTTACCTTCCACATATTTTCATTATTTTAACGCTTATAATGAATTTATTATTTAAAAACTTGTGATAGAAAATGCCTTAAATGTTAAAGTGAAATGGGTTGTGGTCAGTGAATTGGTTGGCTTGCCTAGTAATGTGATAGGCGCCATCACAACCGGTATTTTTGGTCGTGACAAGTTGGTATCAGAGCCTAGGTTACATAAGTCTCGCGAGGCGTGAGCCAGTTTAGTAGAGTCTCGCGGATCTGTACGGAGACGTCTGTATTTATCCTTGAGAGGCTGCAGAACCTTTAGGAAAAGCTTCATATTCTTGAAATTCTTGTCGTGCGAAATGCTGATCCGAATACTAATTAAACTTCTATTATTCCATTCTCTCACAGATGGTGAGGACTACTGGGTAGGACAGACGGTCTACCAGTACCACCAACTGGGGCCACTAGAGGCTGAGGTCACGATCGAGGCCATGGAAGGGGTAGAGCTACTAGAGTAGCACCGGCAGATCCACCAACTGCCTCAGTTCTCGATCATGTCCCAGTTATGGACGCTACGGCTGCACCAGTGCAGACACCAGCTGTGCCTATTATGATTCTAGGTTTTCAAGAGGCTTTAGCTCAGATATTATCAGTGTGTACCGGTTTGGTTCAGGTGGTCTCAGTTACTACGGCCGCAGCTACTTCACAGACCGAGGGAGGAATCCAGACCCCTATTGCTCGCACACATGATCAGGTTGTGCAAGGACTACAGACACCCGGGGCACCTCCAGCCCAGCCGGTTGCACCAGCTCAGGAATTAGTAATACCAGTTATGCTGGATGATGGGCATCATCGACTTGAGAGGTTTGGTAAGCTCCAATTTCCGTCATTCAGTGGTGTAGAGGGAGAGGATGCCCGGGGTTTCTTGGATAAGTGCCAGCGGATACTTCGTACAGCAGGGATTCTTAAGACTAGTGGCATGGCATTTACTACCTTTCAGTTTTCTGGGGCTACCTTCACGTGGTCAGAGGCGTGTGAGAGGCATAGGCCTGCTGGTGCAGCACCCTTTACTTGGAAGCAGTTCTTTGTTCTCTTCCTGTAGAAGTATGTACCACAATCGTGCCGAGAGGAGTTGCGTAAGCAGTTTAAGAAGCTGCATTAAAGTCAGATTACGATGATGTAGTATGAGATGTGGTTGTCTGAGTTAGCCCGACATGCAGTTTAGTTGGTTCCCACAGATCGAGAGAGGATCAGGAGGTTTGTTGATGGCCTCACATACCAGCTTCGGATTCTCATGACTAGAGAGAGCGTGGCATGTGCTACATTCAAGGAGGTTGTGGATATTGCCCGAGAGATTGAGTCTATTTGCTGTCAGGAGCGAGAGGAGAGGAAGGCCATGAGGCCTCGAGGATTCAACAGCTATAGTGGTGCTCCTTCGAGGGGCCAGTTTCAACATAGCAGAGGCAACTCATTCACGTCTGCTTATTTAGCTCACCCAGGTTATCGTGGGGCATCTTCAGGTCATGGTTATCATAGATCTCAGCAGGGCCAGTCATCACTTAGTACCCGTCCAGCTCAAAGTTAATCCCATACTCCTTTAGCTCATGGCTCTTCTATGCCGAGTGAATCTACTAGTCACTCCGGTGCGAGGGGTTCCCTTCAGTCCTCATCTCCGGCACCGGGGAGTTATTATGAGTGCGAGGAGTTTGGGAATATGAGGAGGCAATGTCCATGCCGTGTTGCTAGTTCATCCCAACAGAGGGGTCAGTCATCAACTTCGGTACCAGTTGTTCCACTACCACCCGCCCATCCAGCTAGGGGTGGGAATCAGTCAGCTAGGGGTCGCCCTAGAGGGGGAGGTCGATCAGGGTGTGGTCAGGCCCGTTTCTATGCTATTTCAGGTAGACCCGATGCTATTGCCTGCGATGCTGTCATTACAGGTATTATTTCAGTCTACTACAGAGATGCCTTTGTATTATTTGATCCCGATTCCACCTATTCTTATGTGTCATCATACTTTGCTCGTTATTTGGGTATGCCCCATGAGATTCTTGCTTTACATGTTCATGTATCTACCCTGGTGAGCGATGCTGCTGTTATGGACCGTATGTACCGGTCATGTGTGGTGACCATTGAGGGTATGGAGACCCGATTTGATCTATTATTATTGAGCATGGTGGATTACAATTTTATTCTGGGCATGGATTGGTTATCTCTGTGTCACGCTATTTTGGACTATCATGCTAAGACTGTCACATTGGCTATACCAGGTGTGCTACGGATCGAGTGGCGAGGTGTGACAGATTATGTTCCTAGTAGAGTAATCTCTTTCTTGAAGGCCCAACATATGGTTGGGAAGGGTTGTCTCTCGTATCTTGCCTTTGTGAGGGATGTCGGAGCTGAGGCTCCCAGTATTGATTTTGTTGTAGTTGTGAGGGACTTCCCTGACGTATTTCCTGCAGACCTGCCAGGCATACCGCTAGACAGGGATATTAATTTTGGTATTGACCTGGTGAAGGGCACTCAGCCTATTTCTATTCCGTTGTATCGTATGGCACTAGGGGAGTTGAAGAAGTTAAAGGAGCAGCTTTAGGAACTCCTAGATAAGGGATTCATCCGGCCTAGTGTGTCACCTTGGGGTGCGCCGGTTCTGTTTGTGAAGAAGAAGTATGGCACGATGAGAATGTGCATTGATTATAGGCAATTGGACAAGGTAACAATAAAGAACAAGTATTATTTGCCTCGCATTGATGATTTATTCGACCAACTTCAGGGAGCGAGGATGTTCTCCAAGATTGATCTTCGTTCGGGCTATCACCAGTTGAAGGTCAGATATTCGGATATTCTTAAGACAGACTTCAGGACCAGATATGGTCATTATGAGTTCCTGGTTATGTCTTTTGGGCTGACCAATGCCCCAGCAGCGTTCATGCATTTGATGAACAACGTGTTCCAGCCTTATCTTGATTCGTTTGTCATAGTCTTCATTGATGATATTCTAGTGTATTCGCGTAGTTACGCGGAGCATTTGAGGGTTGTGTTGCAAAGATTGAGGGAGGAGAAGCTTTATGCAAAGTACTCCAAGTGTGAGTTTTGGCTCGGGTCAGTGACATTCTTGGGACACGTGGAGTCCAGCGAGGGTATTCAGGTTGATCCAAAGAAGATAGAGGTGGAACAGAGTTGGCCCAGACCATCCTCAGCCACAGAGATTCATAGCTTTCTCGGTTTGGAAGGCTATTATCGCCGGTTTGTTCAGGGATTCTCATCTATCGCATCGACCTTGACCAAGTTGACTCAGAAGGGTGCTTCATTTGTATGGTCGGACGAGTGTGAGGAGAGCTTTCAGAAGTTCAAGACAGCTTTGACCACAACTCCAGTGTTGGTCTTGCCATCAGCTTCAGGTTCATATACCGTGTATTGTGATGCTTTGAGAGTTAGGATTGGTTGTGTGTTGATGCAGGAGGGTAGGGTTATTCATTCTACTTCTCGTCAGTTGAAGCCCCGTGAGAAGAACTACCCCGTTCATAATTTGGAGTTGGCTGCCATTATTCATGTGTTGAAGATTTGAAGGCATTACTTATATGGCATATCTTGTGAGGTGTTCACTGATTATCGCAGTCTTCAGCATTTGTTCAAGCAAAAGGATCTTAATTTGTGGCTTCAAAGATGGTTGGAGTTGCTTAAGGATTATGATATCACTATATTGTATCATCCGGGGAAGGCCAATGTGGTGGCCGATGCTTTGAACTGAAAGGCAGTGAGTATGGGGAGTTTGGCATATATTCCAGTTAGGAAGAGACCTCTTGCAGTTGATGTTCAGGCCTTGGCCAATCGGTTCGTGAGGTTAAATATTTCGGAGCCCAGACGGATATTGGCTTATGTGGTTTCTTGGTCTTCTTTATATGAGCGCATCAGAGAGCGCCATTATGATGATTCGCATTTGCTTGTTCTTAGGGACAGAGTTCAGCATGATGATGCTAGAGATGTTATCATTGGAGATGATGGAGTGTCGAGGATGCAGGGCCGGATTTGTGTGCCCAATGTGGATGGGCTTCGGGAGTTGATTCTGGAGGAGGCCCATAGCTCGCGGTATTCCATTCATCCGGGTGCCGCGAAGATATACCGGGATTTGAGGCAGCACTATTGCTGTAGAAGAATGAAGAAATACATCATGGGGTTTGTAGCTCGGTGTCTCAATTGTCAGCAGGTGAAATATGAGCATTAGAGACCGGGTGGCTTGCTTCAGTATATGGTTATTCCTGAGTGAAAGTGGGAGAGGATCACCATGGATTTTGTTGTTGGACTTCCACGGACTTTGAAGAAGTTCGATGCTATTTGGGTGGTTGTGGATCGGCTGACCAAGTCCGCACACTTCATTCCTATCTGTACAAGTTATTCTTCAGAGCGGTTGGTAGAGATCTATATCCGGGAGATTGTTTATTTGCATGGTGTTCCCATTTCCATCATTTCAGACAGGGGCACTCAGTTTACCTTGCAGTTTTGGAGGTTTGTGTAGCAAGAGTTGGGTACTCAGGTCAAGTTGAGCACAACTTTTCATCCTCATATAGACGGGTAGTCTGAGCGTACTATTCATATATTGGAGAACATGTTGCGTGCTTGTGTTATTGACTTCGGAGGGTCATGGGATTAGTTTCTACCGCTCGTAGAGTTTTCTTATAACAACAACTACTAGTCGAGTATTCAGATGGCTCCATATGAGGCTTTGTATGGGAGACGGTGTAGATCTCCAGTTGGTTGGTTCGAGCCCGATAAGGCTAGGCTATTGGGGACTGATTTGGTACAGGATGCTTTGGAGAAGGTGAAGGTGATTCAGAAGAGGCTTCGTACAGCGCAGTCGAGGCAAAAGAGTTATGCTGATAGGAAGGTTCAAGATGTGTCTTACATGGTTGGCGGGAAGGTTCTGCTGAAGGTTTCACCCATGAAGGGTGTTATGAGATTTGGGAAGAAAGGGAAGTTGAGTCCGCGGTTCATCGGACCATTTGAGGTACTTCGGAGGATTGGGGAGGTGGCTTATGAGCTTGCTTTGCCACCCATCTTGTCGAGTGTGCATCCGATATTTCATGTTTCTTTTCTCCGGAATTATATTGGGGATCCATCTCATGTTCTGGATTTCAGCACGGTCCAGTTGGAGGATGATTTGACTTATGGTGTGGAGCTAGTAGCTATTTTGGGTCATCAGGTTCGAAAGTTGAGATCAGAGGATATAGTTTTAACGAAGGTGAAGTGGAGAGGTCGGACAGTGGAGGAGGCTACTTAGGAGACCGAGCGGGAGATACAAAGCAAATATCTTCACCTATTTGAGGCTTCAGGTATGTTTCTTGACTCGTTCGAGGATGAACGTTTGTTTTAATTGGGGAGGATGTGATGACCCGGTCGGTCATCTCATGAGATACCAGTCCGTTTCCCCCATTTCTGCTTCTTATTGCTAAGAGTGTATTGTGGGCCCGGCCCAGTCCGGAACCGGCCTGAGACCGCGGGCCAAACGGGCCTAATAGGCCGGTCTCAAATGGTGCATTAAGCCCATAGCGAACCGGTCCTACCAAAATAGCCCACAAGCCCGGGACAGGCAGACGAGCTTGGGCCGGTTCAACCGGGCCTAACGGCCAAACGAGCCTCAACGGCTATTTTTAAAAAAAAAAATTAAAAATGACCAACGGTCAGATTTTTAAAATCTAGCCGTTGGCCATCAAATTTTAACCGTTTGGGAGTTAAAAAAAATAGCCATTTGGTCCCCAAACTTTATATAATTATATTTTTTCCCAATTCTCAACTATAAATACCCCCTCATTCTTTCATTTTTACTCATAAATTCATCAATCTCTCTCAATCTATATCTAATTTTCTTCTGTAATTGCAATTTTGTGAAAAATTGCGAAGTTGGTGAATTCAAGTCTTCAAGTCTTCAACGATTTTCAATTTTCAAGAAGTAATACGTAAACTTGTTCCAACTCTTAAGTTTTAAGAATATAGTTTTGTTTGTTTTAGTTTGTATAATTATAATTAATATGGCCTTTACTTTGAAAAGAATGTTTGGTAGTAAGAGAAAATCTAGAATTGGTGAATCTAGTCGTGAAGCTACTACCCTTCCCCCGGCTCCCCGACCTAGACCTGTTACCCGTCCTCCTCCACCTATTATTCTTGATAGTGATAACCCTTGTTTTCAATTTTCCGATAGTCAATTTTGCCATGATGTTGCATCAGGTCAACAATTAAATGAAGAAGTTATAAATGCTCTTTATCCTAATGAAACTGTCTTTGAAAATGATGATGTAGATGAAACCCAACCGGATTTAGATGATACACCTACTAGTCTTGCTAATAACCCAACTGATGCCCCGCCCAACCCACCTGTAGAAACCTCTACTTTTAATAGACAACCTCCTAAACGCCCTGAAACATCACTTGTTTGGAACTTTTTTACTCAACTAAGAGAACAAAATAAGTTTAAGTGTAAAACTTGTGGGGGTTTGCTGGCGCATAAATTTACTGGAGACCGTAGCGGTACGGGTAGTTTGACTAGACACATAAAAATGCACCCTAGAGATAAAGCTAGATTTTTACAAATGAAAGCGCAGCTAGATGGGACAAGTGTAGATACTACGATTAACCCTAGTACAGGTTCAAATCTAGTTCAACCAGGAATTAACATTATGATCGGTGGCATTTTATATTACGATCCAAATAAAGATCGTGAATAATTAGCAAAAATGGTTACTGTTATGTGCTTATCCTATAGTTTTCCTTCTAACCCTCACTTTCTGCATTATATTAGAAGAATTTTAATCCTACTTATAAAGGTTGGCCTCGCGCAACCGTAAAGAGCGATATTTATAAATATAAACATGAATATGAATAATATTTGCGGTATTTATTTACTCATATAGATTGTCGGATTGCTATTACCACTGATATTGGTAGAAGTGGTAATGACTGTGATTATCTTACTATAACTACTCATTGGATTGATGAAGAATGGAAAATGAAAAAACGCATTATTGCTTATAGAATAATTAATTCACGTTACACAGGTAAATTTATTGCTAACAAAGTTGCAGATATTTGTAGATATTTCTGCATTAGAGATAAAATAATATCAATTTCTATGGATAATGCTTCTAGTAACACGAATGATATAGGCTTACTTACAACTACACTAAATCTTGTATTTAGTAATTGTTTCCATGTTAGATGTATTTGTCATATTTACCATTTAATCGTCAGTAATGGTATGAGAATTTTAAATTTAGAAATTGAAAAGGCTAAACTGTATCTTAATTGGCTTTTTTATTCAAACCGTAGAAGTAGACTTAGAGAGTATTTTAAAAAATGTGATGAATTTGGCCTTAGAGAAAGAAAGGTTCCTAAAGCTTGTCTGACTGGATGGAATTATATGTACGAAAGTTTAGTTGTTGCATATGAATATAGAAACCCAATTAATGCAACGTTTAATGCTCGTGCTGGTGGTGAGGATGATGTTGAAATCCTTACAAATCAAGATTGGAATACTGTAAAAATTCTTATAGATTTTTTACAACAATTTCATCAAGCTACAAATGAATTGTCTGGGCAATATTATCATACTATTTCAAACTGTTTAGTTTATATTGCAGCACTATGTGATTTGTTTGTTGATTTTTCAGAGGGTGGGGAAATTTATCAATTTGCTATAAATGTAATGAAAGAAAAGTTTAAAAAATATTTTTTTCCTATCCCCCCTCTTTATGGTGTTGCTGTCATGTTAAATCCTACCATGAAATTAGGACATCCTCACTTTTGGTATTTAAATATTTATAAGGCTTTAGATCTTTCAGATGAGAAATTTGCTACACTTGCAGACACAAAAGCCTCAATTAAAATAAATGCTCAAATAATTTATAATGCTTATCAACTTGCCTGAGATCATGGTAGACTAAATATTCCAACTCCTACTTAGTCTAGTTCACAATCATCTAAAAGAACTGCGGGCCGAAAAACACTGAGTTCTTGGACGGAGTTTAGGGGTTCCAAGGTGATAATATTGATGATACTTCACATCTAAATGAGCTTCAAGTTTATTTGTCGCAGGGCCTTGAAAAGGAGAATCCAGACGGCACCTTTGATCTTTTGGAATGGTGGAAGACCAGAGAAAAATATTTTTCGGTTCTTGCAAGGATAGCTCGAGATATTTTATGTATTCAAGCTTCAACAGTGGCATCAGAGAGCGCTTTCAGTCAAGAAAGACTTCAAATAGGTGATCATAGAGCATCTATGAAAGAGAGCTTGGAAAAATCAGTACTCTTCAGAGATTGTATCCGCTCGAAAAGAAGAAATTTTGGACTTGCAGAATCACAACCGGAGATAGACGAAGATTATGACGAAATGATAGCGGAACTTGCGGAGGATGTTGCTTCGCCCGGAAGCGGTGATGAACAAGCTTCTTTTCCGCCACCACCAACGAAACTTCCTCCGAACCTTGAAGGATTTATGAATTTTGTTAGAGATACTATGCAGATTATGGTGTAACTTGTACTTTGGCACATCTTCTTTAGTTTTTTTCCTTTTAATGGTAGTATTAGCACCTTGTTGTGCTCATTCCATTGGGGGGAGGAAGACTAAGAAAGATATTTCCATTTTTGTTAATGTCGTAATAATAAAAATTATAAGACATTTCCTTGAATATCTCTTTGCAATTTTTTTTTGTGTTTATATTTGACTCTTTAGAAGATATAACTTACAATATATTTACAAAAAATTATATAAGGCAATATATATATACATAAAATACTATATATATATATATATATATATATATATATATATATATATATATATATATATATATATATATATATATATATATATATATATATATATATCGTAACGACCCGACTGGTCGTTTAGCCTTTTAGAACCACGTTCCCCTAAATTAAACCTTCTGTACTTGCTTTAGCTAAATTACGACTTGCGGGGACGGTTGGTTCGGGAGTTGGAAGAGTTTTGAGTGAAATATGTCTAATTATTTTTTTAAGATTCTCTTAAAAGACCAAGTTTGACTTCAGTCAATTTTTTGGGAAAACGGACCCGGATTTGTGGTTTGATGATCGCGGAGGGTCTGTGGGAAAATATGGGACCTGGCGTATGCCCGGAATCGAATTCCGAGGTCCCTAGCCAGAGTAATGAATTTTTCTTGGAAATTTTTAAATTGAAGTTTTAAAGAATTAAAGAAAATCCAAGGTACCGGGCTCGAATTTTGGTTTCGAAGCTTGGTACAGGTCCGAAATATCAGTTAAGACTTGCCCGTAAAATTTGGTGTCAATCCGAGTAGTTTAAGGGCGTTTTGGCCCGTTAGAAGAAAATTAAGAACTTGAGGTTCAATAGTTAGATTCATTTGGTTTAGGGGGTAATTTCAAGATTTAGCGTTGCTTTAGGTGTTCCGAGGGTTCGAGTAGGTCCGCCTCGTGATTTTAGACTTGTTGGTATGTTCGGGCTGGGCTCGGGAGCCCCGAGCGTCAAACGAGCGAGGTTCGAGCGAAGTGGGAAAATTGAGGAATAGCTGAAGTTTGCTGCTTCTGTCATAACCGTATCTGCGGTTATAGGACCGCAAATGCGATCAATGGATCGCAGAAGCGACTGAGGGCCAGGCCAAGGGAAACCGCAGAAGCGGTTCCGCAAAAGCGGTCCCCAGACCGCAAAAGCGGTCCCCAGACCGCAGAAGCGGTCCAGCCGCCTTAGACCAGCTCCGCAGAAGCGGCTTGTAAACCGCAGAAGCGGTTCCGCAGAAGCAGGACCCAGACCGCAGAAGCGGTCCAGGCATTTTGGGCCAGATCCGCAAAAGCGATCCTAAGTCCGCAGAAGCGGTTTTTGTAGAAGCGGTCATTGCATCGCAGAAGCGGAAATCGCTGGGCAGTGAGTTCATTTAATTCGAACTCAAAGGCCATTTATTTCATTTCTACACCACACTTAGGCGATTTGGGGGCTTCCAAAGAGAGGATTTCAACTTAGCACTTCAAGATAAGTTAATTCCATTCATTATTAGTTTGAATACATGTGTATTAAGTTGATTAAACACTAAAAATTAGGTGAAATCAAAGGGGTTAGAGCTAGACCTAGGGTTTAACTAAAATCAAGATTTAACCACGAAATTTGTTATGAAATGAACTAGAATTTATATATTATCAATCCTTAGGTATTAGAGAACAACTTTCTTCGAAAAATCTCAGAATCCGGGCACGTGGGCCCGGGGTCGGAATTTAGGAAACTTGTGAAAAAGGTTTGGAAATTACTTAAATAGTTAGAATTTGATCTTGTATGCCTATATTGACTGGTTCTGACTTCATTTAACTAGTTTGTGATCGTTCGGCTCCGAATTGAGGACTTGGGCTTGTTTCTTATATTAGAAGTACGCTTTGGAGCGAGGTGAGTCTCCTTTCTAACCTTGTAAGAGGGATCCCCATATGATTAATAATTGTGTAATTATTGCTAAATGCGGGGGCTACGCGCGCGCTAGGTGACGAGAGTCCGTGCGTAGCTACTACTATGTTAATTGTCCGGGTAGTTGTAACGACCCAACCGGTCGTTTCGAGCTTTTGCACCATGATCGCCAGTTCTCAAGCATGACTTGCCCCGTGTTATATATTATGATTAATGTAGATCGTTGGTTTTGGTATTTAGGGAGGTTTGGAATGAATTTGAAAGAACAGTTTCAGTTGAAAGCTTTGAATTTGAAAGGTTTGACCGAGAGTTGAGTTATTTGTATATGAACTCGGATCGGAGTTTTTGTGATTTGGTTAGCTTCGTTAGATGATTTGTGACTTAGCGGTGTCTTCGGAAGTGATTTCGGAGGTCCGGTATAGAATTTGGCTTGAATTGGCGAAGTTAGTATTTTGGTGAATTCCGGTTGAAGGGTGAGATTTTGATCCGAGGGTCGGAATGGGATTTTGAGAGTTTCTATAGCTTCGTTAGGTGATTTGGGATGTGTGTGCAAAATTTCAGGTCATTGGAGATGTTTTGGTCGGGTTTTTTTTATCAAATGCGTATTTCGAAAGTTTTAGAAGAACTTAGGCTAGAATCCGATGTAATTTGATGGTTTTGGTGTTATTTGTGGTATTTTGATGATTGGAGAAAGTTTGAATGATGCTTTAGGATGGGTTGGCACTTTTGGTTTAGGTCCCGGGGGCCTCGGGGTAATTTCGGATGGCTATCGGGATGAATTTTGGACTTGTGAGATTGCTCGTATTTTCTGGTTCTGGTGTTTCTGCATCTGCGGAATAGGGACCGTAGATGCGGTTCCGCGGATGCGGAGAAGGGGTCGCAGGTGCGAGCTTGGAGCCGCATCTGCGATGCCGCAGATGCGTCGTGTGGACCGCAGAAGCGGATAAGAGCCTTGGGGGTGTTTCGCTGAAGCGGAAGAAGTCCGCAGAAGCGGATTTAGACCGCAAAGCGGTCCTGGGCGAAAGTATAATTTCCGTAGAAGCATAGGGAAA
This sequence comes from Nicotiana glauca, assembly GCA_026770625.1. Lineage (NCBI taxonomy): Eukaryota > Viridiplantae > Streptophyta > Magnoliopsida > Solanales > Solanaceae > Nicotiana > Nicotiana glauca. The sequence continues at coordinate 124,527 of MU686292.1, read as the reverse complement.
ACCGCAGAAGCGGTAACCGCATATGTGGTAAAGTAATCGCATATGCGAAAATGTCTGATCGGAGAAGGGTTTTAAAAGCTTATTTTGTTCCGCAAGCTAAGGTTTTATTTCCACCATTTTTGAGCAACCTTGAGAGATTTTGGACGGAAATTGAAGAGGGTCTCGACTGGGATTGATTGGAGGTGAGTTCTATGATCTTAAAACACGATTATTATGTGAAATTAACCTTGAATTTTATGGAACTTAAGCCTAAATTGAAGAACTAAGGCTTGAGGTTTTGGTATGTCAAATTGGGATTTGATGGGTCATTTGAGCTCGGATTTGAGAGTTCTTGGTATTTATGAACTCGTGAGAAGATAAGGAATCTATTAATGTAAAAATTTCTGAGATTTGAGAAGTGATCCCGAGGCTCGAGTTTTGCTAATTTCGAGATTTTTAATATTTTTCGATTGTTTTCGATTGGGTATTGTTCCATTGGCATATTCTGAAGCATTCGTTGTGGTTTTGATTAGATTCGACGCGCTTGGAGGCCAATTTGAGGGGCAAGGGCATCGCGAGCTAGTGATTTCACTGGTTCGAGGTGAGTAATGATTGTAAATGATATCCTAAGGGTTTGAAACCCCGGACTGCACATCGTAGTGCTATATTGAGGTGACTTACACGCCAGATAGCAAGCGTGTGGTAGAGCACCGTTGGGGATTGTGACTTGGTCCGTTCCGATTGATGATTTTACCACATACTTGACTGGAACTTATTTGTTATTATCATGATTTGGGCTGATTGCCATATTTTGGGCTTAATGCCGACTACTTGAGTCCTCCGTGGATTTTTATCACTCTTTCCTCACTATTTGATATACTACTTGAACTCGGTCCTGTTGATTATACTGTTTTACAAACTCAGCCATTTTAATTGAATTTTTTTAGACTTAACTAATATTCCATTGTTGTTTGGGCTGAGCACTACTATTTTATTGAAGCCCGAGAGGCTTATGGTGTTTTCTGGACTGAGTGAGGCTTTCACGCCTCGTGTGTGATGTGAGGAGGCTTTCAGGCCTCGAGTGTGATGTGAGGAGGCTTTCAGGACTTGAGTGTGATGTGAGGAGGCTCTCAGGCCTCGAGTGTGATGTGAGGAGGCTTTCTGGCCTCGAGTGTGATGTGAGAAGGCTCTCAGTCCTCGAGTGTGATGTGAGGAGGCTTTCAGGCCTCGAATATGATGTGAGTAGGCTTTCAAGACTCGAGTGTGATGTGAGGAGGCTCTCAGGCCTCGAGTGTGATGTGAGAAGGCTTTCAGGCCTTATGTTGATATAGCGCTTGGGTTGTAAGGGTCCCCTCCGGAATCTGCACACCCACAGTGAGCGCGGGTACCCATGTGATATGAGAGTGAGCCTGAGGGGCTGATATTATGCTGAGTGACTGATACCTAGCCCGAGGGGTTGATACTGTTCTGAGTGATTTATATTGAGCTCGAGGGGCTGGTATTGTTTTGAGACATAGCCTGAGGGGCGAATTCTTATGTGCATCATCCTGCATATTTACTTGCTTTTTCACCTATTATACTGTGGTATTTGTGCCCGAGAGGCGGATTTTCTGTGCTTATCGGCACTAACTGGTTTGAAATCATTTCATAACTATTGAAAAGATCATTTTCAAAAGAGATTTAAACTGAGCCAAGATATTTCCAAAGATTTCACAGTTTCACTATTTTTCTCAAAGGATTGTACCATGCTTCTATACAGTATGATGGTTTGCTTTACGTGATCTCTTACTGCTCAATTGTTATTCACCTTTATTACTCACTGAGTTGGAGTACTCACTTTACTCCCTGCACCTCCTGTGCAAATGCAGGTATCTATTCACCCGGTAGCGGGTTTTGGGTCGATCAGGGGCAGAGTTTTATGAGTTAAGGAGGTGAGTGTCAGCGTTCGCAGCACCATGTTTCTCTCTTTTGTTCATTATTCCGGTTTTGTACATTTTAGACCCTATAGTGGATTTACATTTTGATAGATGCTCGTGACTTGTGACACCTAGATTAGGGTTGTGTTGGGTTGTATTTCCGTTAATTAATGCTATTAAGTCATAATTAAGCTATTTATTTATGTTTAACTATTTTTGAAAAGACGAGTTGGGTTATTACGGTATGAATATATGCATCTATAGGCATGTCGTCGACCCTCGGCAAGTGCACAATTTATTTCTATTGGATCGGGTCGTCGCCTCGGCATACTTGCACATGCTATTGTTTCTTGCCTGAGAGTTTTTTTTAATATTAATATCGCCTTTCATGGCCCGAAAAAATTAATAAATATAACGAAAGTAAATGGTTAGCTGGAAATATAGTGGAGAGTAGTACATTTATGTCTTGTTATAAATTGTTGCTTGTTAGTGATTCTTCATGGTTAGTATAATACCTTGATATATTAATCGACCCTAGTGAGTATCAAGTCGACCTCTCGTCTCTACTTCTTCGAGATTAGGCGGTATACTCACTGGGTACGTATTGTTTATGTACTCATACTACGCTTCTGTACTTAATTGTACATGATCTGAGGCAGATACATCTGGTTACCAGCCCGGTGCGTGTCCTTGAGCTTACGGCAAAGACTTCCACGGTGAGCTGCTTCCTTCCTATGCCGCTCAGCAGCCGGACGGAGTCTTCCTTTACTTTTTCTGTCTTTCTCCTATTTTAGACAGTAGGATAGAGATGTATTTTGGATACTCTACTACATGCCCACACTTGTGACACCAAGTTCTGGCACACACTTTGGTAGACTTTCTTTTGGGGTTGTATTATTATGTTATTTATTTTATCTATCACTTTTAGTTTCAGATCCAAATTTGAATAATTATTTCACTTAAATTTCGCTAAAATTAACATGAGAAGTTGGGAATGTTCCGTATTGGCTTGCCTAGCAATGGTGTCGGGCGCCATCATGACCTATTGTGGAAATGGGTCATGACAACATGGTATTAGAGCACTAGGTTCACATAGGTCTCACGAGTTATGGGCAAACCTGATAGAGTCTTGTTGATCGGTACGGAGACGTATGTATTTATCTTCAAGGGGCTATAGGGTATTAGGAAAGACTACTCTTTATTCATTTCCTATCGTGCAATGCTTAGTGTACTAAATTTCCCTCCTCTATTCTCTCACAGATGGTAAGAACTCGCACCGCTGACACTCTAGACCCGGAAGGAGCAGCTCCCCCCATTGCTATAGGCCGAGGTAGAGGCCGGGGGCCCGTGGTAGGGGATGAGGGTGTCCCAGAGCCATTCCAGTTGCACCCCAGCAGATCCTGTGGAGGATCCTATTATTGAGGAGTAGGTCAAGGTGCCCGCAGCTGAGCCTACCCCGGCGGATTTCAGCACAGCACCGGGATTTCAGGAGGTCATGGGTTGCATGCTACGGTTCATGGACACTATGACTTAGGCTGGTTTATTTCTAGCAGACCCAGCTACTTTACAGGCAGAAGTGGGAGCCCAGGCCCTTACTGCTCAGGCTATGCAGCTATAGTATATTAGACTCCGGGTGCACTACCCGCAGATGGGGCTCAGCCAGTTACTGTAGTGGCACCCCAGCCCAGGCCAGTTGTGGATGGTAATCCACAGAAGTTATTGGACAGATGGACCAGGCTTCATCCTCCAGTCTTCGGGGGTGTGCGTCATGAGGATGCCTCGGACTTCATTGATAGGTGCATGGACAAACTGCACAACATGAGGATATTGGAGTCGCATGGAGTTGACTTCACTACTTTTCAGCTCGAGGGCAGGGCCCATAGATGGTGGTAGTCCTACATTCTTGGCAGGCCAGCGGGTTCTCCTCCCATTGCTTGGGGTCAGTTTGTACACTTGTTCTTGGATAGGTATATCCCGCCCTCTAAGAGGTAGGAGTTGCGGTACCAGTTTGAGCATCTCGAGTAGGGTCAGATATCTGTGACTGACTATGAGGAAAGGTTTTTTGAGTTGTCCCGCCATGCACTCATGATACTTCCTACAAATGCGAAGAGAGTGCGAAGGTTTATCGCTGGATTGTAGCCCGGGATTCGATTTGGTATGGCTGGAGAGGTAGAGATGGGCACAGAGTATCAGCTAATGGTCAAGATTGTTCAACGAATTGAGGGATATCGCCATAGGGGTAGAGAGAAGATACAGCAGGATAAGAGAGCTAGGTTCTCTGGTGAGTTCAGTGGTTCCCCAGTTAGGGGCAGAGGTTAGTTAGGGAGGGGCCAGGCTAGTAGGCCACCAGTTTCAGCACCATCTCCTGCCCGGGGGGTTCCAGCACACCCATATTTTAGTGTTATGCCAGAGAATTCCTACTGCCCGCCAGTTATTCAGGGTTCTTCCAGTGGGTATTCAGGTCCCCAAGGTCCTTCTGATTCTTATTTCAGTGCCATGCCGGAGAGTTCATGTCGTCCACCAGCTATCCAAGCTTCTTCCAGCGGGTCTACGGGTTATCAGGGTCAGCCATCAGGGTAGCAGGTTGCCGCCTCGCGCTGCTATTTTGAGTGCGGAGATCCCAGTCACATAAGGAGATACTGCCCCAGACTTCAGGGCAAGGTAGTGCAGCAGGGTCAACAGCCCATGATTTCAGCACCAGCTACCCAGCCACCTAAAGGTGGAGGGTAAACGGGTAGAGGCCGTCCTAGAGGTGGAGGCCAGACAGGAAGAGGTCAGCCATCTACCACTCAGTCAGGTGGAGGCCAGACAGCCGGCGCTCCAGCTAGATTTTATGCTCTTCCGGCCAGACCAGTTGCATTGTCCTCAGATGTCGTCATCACATGTATTATTTTTGTTAGTGGTAGGGATGCTTCGGTATTATTTGATCTGGGTTCTACTTACTCATATGTATCATCTCTGTTTGCTCGTTTCCTGGATATTTCTCCTGAGCCTTTGGGCACTCCTATTCATGTGTCTACTCCTATGGGTGATTCTATGGTTGTGGATCGGATCTATCGGTCATGTGTGGTCACTTTCTGTGGTTTCGAGACTAGAGCAGATCTTCTGTTGCTTGATACGATCGATTTTGAAGTCATCCTGGGCATGGATTGGTATCTCCATATCACGTCGTCCTTAATTGCCATGCCAAGAGTGTCTCAATAGTGATGCCAGGATCACCGAGATTAGAGTGGAAGGGTTCCACAGTTGATACGCCTAGCAGGGTTATTTCTTTCCTGAAGGATCGACACATTGTCGAGAAGGGGTGTTTGGCCTATCTAGCTTATGTTCGAGACGTCATCGCAGAGTTTCCGACGATTGATTCAGTGCCAGTATTCCGAGAGTTCGCCGATGTTTTTCCTTCTGATCTTCCTGGCATGCCTCCGATTCGTGATATTGATTTCTATATTGATTTGGCTCCAGGCACTCAGCCTATCTCTATTCCACCGTATCGTATGGCTCCTAAGGAGTTTTAGGAATTGAAGGAGCGGCTCGAGGAGTTGTTGGCAAAGGGGTTTGTTAGGCCCAGTGTGTCTCCATGGGGTGCACTAGTGTTATTTATTAAGAAGAAGGATGGGACTATGCGGATGTGCATTGATTACCGCCAGTTGAATAAAGTCACCGTCAAGAACAAGTATCTGTTGCCTCGTATTAATGATTTGTTCGACCAATTGTAGGGTGCTAGGGTGTTCTCTAAGATTGACTTGAGGTCAGGGTATCATCAGCTGAAGATTTGGGACTCAGGTGTTCCGAAGACTGCATTCCGGACTAGATATGGCCACTATGAGTTCCTAGTGATGTCCTTTGGCTTGACTAATGCCCCGGCGACATTTATGGACTTGATGAACCGGGCATTCAGGCCTTATATTGATTCCTTTGTTATCGTCTTCATTGACGACATCTTGATATACTCACGTAGCTTGGGGGAGCACGAGCAGCATTTGAGAGTAGTGCTTCAGACCTTGCGAGAGCAGAATCTATATGCTAAGTTCTCCAAGTGTGATTTCTGGCTAGAGTCAGTGGCATTCTTGGGGCATGTTGTGTCGGGAGAGGGTATTATTGACTCTTGGGGCATGTTGTGTCGTGAGAGGGTATTAAGTTAGATCCCAAGAAGATTGAGGCAGTTCAGAGTTGGCCACGTCCTACTTCAGTGATCGAGATCAGGAGTTTCCTGGGGTTAGCAGGCTATTACCGGCGATTTGTGCAGGGCTTTTCATCTATTGCATCCCCCTTGACTAGATTGACCCAGAAGGGTTCTCCATTCCATTGGTCCAATGATTGTTAGGAGAGCTTTCAGAAGCTCAAGACCACTTTGACTACGTCACCAGTTCTCATTTTGCCTTCCGGTTTAGGGATATATACGGTATATTGCGACACTTCATGCGTTGGCTTGGGATGTGTATTGATGTAGGAGGGACGAGTTATTGCATATGCCTCACGTCAGCTGAAGGTTCACGAGAAGAATTATCCTATGCATGATCTGGAATTGGCAACGATTGTTCATGCTCTTAAGATATGGAGGCATTATTTGTATGGGGTGCCATGTGAGGTTTATACCGATCATCGTAGTTTGCAGCATTTGTTCAAGTAGAGGGATCTTAATTTGAGGCAGCACAGGTAGCTTGAGTTACTAAAGGATTACGACGTTACCATTCTTTATCATTCGAGTAAGGCAAATGTGGTCGCGGATGCCTTGAGCAGAAAGCTGGAGAGTATGGGTAGTTTGGCATTCATTCCAGCAGAGGAGAGGCCACTAGCTTTGGATATTTAGTCCTTGGCTAACAGACTTGTGAGGTTGGACATTTCATAGCACAGCCAAGTTCTAGCATATGTGGTTGCTCAATCTTCGTTATTGGGGGAGATCAAGGCTCGGCAGTTCGATGATCCACATTTGGTGGCTTTCAAAGAGACGATACTTCAGGGAGGTTCCCAGGAGGTTTCTATTGGCGAGGATGGTGTTTTGCGACTCCAGGGTCGTCTATGTGTTCCTAATGTTGATGGTATGAGGAGGAGGCTTCTAAAGGAGGCACACAGTTCGCGGTATTCTATCTACCCGGGGGTTACGAAGATGTATCGAGACTTGAGGCAACATTTCTGGTGGCGGGGATGAAGAAAGACATAGTGAAGTATGTGACCAAGTGTTTGAATTGCCAGCATGTCAAGTATGAACATCAAAGGCCGGGTATCCTACTACAGTGGATGCCCATTCCGGAGTAGAAGTGGGAGCGCATCACCATAGATTTTGTAGTGGGGTTGCCGCAGACCTTGCGGAAGGTTGATTCAGTATGGGTCATTGTGGATAGGTTGACCAAGTCTACCCATTTCATTCCTGTGGCGACTACCTATACAGCGGAGAGGTATGCTAAGATTTATATTCGAGAGATAGTCCAATTGCATGGTGTGCCAGTTTCCATCATATCAGACCGAAGCCCTCAGTTCACTTCCCATTTCTAGAGAGCCGTTCAGAGTGAGTTGGGAACTCGTGTAGATCTTAGCACAACATTCCATCCTCAGACTGTCGGATAGTCAGAGCGGACAATTCAGATCTTGGAGGATATGCTAAGAGCATGTGTGATTGACTTTGGAGGGCAGTGGGATCAATTCTTGCCCTTAGCAGAGTTTGCGTACAACAACAGCTACCAGTCCAGCATAGAGATGAACCCGTACGAGGCTTTATAAGGTTGACGTTTTCGTTCTCCTATCGGGTGGTTTGAGCTTGGTGAGGCTAAGTTACTTGGAACATATTTGGTACAGGATGCCTTGGATAAGGTAAAGTTGATTCAGGAGAGGCTTCGCATAGCTCAGTCCAGACAAAAGAGCTACGCAGATCAGAATGCACGGGATGTATCATTTATGGTTGGCGAGAAGGTTCTCTTGAAAGTCTCGCCCATGAAGGGCATTATGAGGTTCGGGAAGAAGGACAAGTTGAGCCCAAGGTTTATTGGCCCCTTTGAGGTGTTGAGACGAGTTGGGGAGGTTTCCTATGAGCTCGCCTTACCCCCAAATTCATTGGGAGTCATCCAGTTTTTCATATTTCGATGCTTCGAAAGTATCATGCCGACCTATCCCATGTGTTGGACTTCAGTACCATTCAGTTAGATGAGAGTTTGGGCTATGAAGAGGAGCCAGTTGCTATTGTTGATAGGCAGGATCGCTAGTTGAGGTCCAAGAGGATTTCTGCGGTGAGAGTTCAGTGGAGGGGCCAACCGGCTGAGAAGGCAACCTGGGAGTCCGAGGAGGACATGCAGAGCAGATATCCCCACTTATTCAGCAGTCCAGGCATTTTTCTATGTCCGTTTGAAGACAAATGTTTGTTTAAGAGGTGGAGAATGTAACGACCCGACTGGACGTTTAGCCTTTTAGAACCCCGTTCCCCTAAATTAAACCTTCTGTACTTGCTTTAGCTAATTTACGACTTGCGGGGACGGTTGATTCGGGAGTTGGAAGAATTTTGAGTGAAATATTTCAAATTGTTTCTTTAAGATTCTCTTAAAAGACCAAGTTTGACTTCGGTCAATTTTTTAGGAAAACGGACCTAGATTTGTGGTTTGACGATCCCGGAGGGTCCGTGGGAAAATATGGGACCTGGGCGTATGCCCGTAATCGAATTCCAAGGTCCCTAGCCCGAGTAATGAATTTTTCTTGGAAATTATTTAATTGAAGTTTTAAATAATTAAAGAAACCAAGAAATCATTGATTTCCTAGGTACCGAGATACAATTTTGGTTCCAAAGCTTGGGTACAGGTCTGAAATATCAGTTAAGATTTGTCCGTAAAATTTGGTGTCAATCCGAGTAGTTTAAGGGAGTTTTGGCCCGTTAGAAGAAAATTAAGAACTTGAGGTTTAATAGTTTGATTCATTTGGTTTTAGGGGGTAGTTTCAAGATTTAGCGTTGCTTTAGGTGTTTTGAGGGTTTGAATAGGTCCGTCTCGTGATTTCAGACTTGTCGGTATGTTCGTACGGGTTTCGGGAGCCCCGAGTGTCATACGAACGAGGTTTGAGCGAAGTGGGAAAATTGAGGAATAGTTTAAGGTTGTTGCTTCTATCATAACCGCATCTGCGGTTCTAGGACCGCAGAAGCGGGGCCGCAGATGCGGTTAATCGATCGTAGAAGCGACTAAGGGCTAGGCCATGGGAAACCGTAGAAGCGGCTTTAAAACCGCAGAAGCGGTTCCGCAAAATCGGTCCCCTGACCGCAGAATTGGTCCAGCCGCCTTAGACCAGCTCCGCAGAAGCGGCTTGTAAACCGCAAAAGTGGTTTCGCAGAAGAGGGACCTAGACCGCAGAAGCGGTCCAGGCATTTTGGGCCAGATCCGCAAAAGCGATCCTAAGTCCGCAGAAGCGGTCATTGCACCGTAGAAGCGGAAATCGCTGGGCAGTGAGTTCATTTAATTCGAACTCAAAGGCCATTTATTTCATTTCTACACCACACTTAGGCTCTTTGGGGGCTTCCAAAGAGAGGATTTCAACTTATCACTTCAAGGTAAGTTAATTCCATTCATTATTAGTTTGAATACATGTGTATTAAGTTGATTAAACACTAAAAATTAGGTGAAATCAAAGGGGTTAGATCTAGGCCTAGGGTTTAAGTAAAATCAAGATTTAACCACGAAATTTATTATGAAATGAACTAGAATTTATATATTATCGATCCTTAGGTAATAGAGAACAACTTTCTTCGAAAAATCTCAGAATCCGGGCCTGGGGTCGAAATTTAGGAAACTTGTGAAAAAGGTTTGGAAATTACTTAAATAGTTAGAATTCGATCTTGTAGGCCTATACTGACTGGTTCTTACTTCATTTAAATAGTTTGTGATCGTTCAGCTCCGAATTGAGGACTTGGGCTTGTTTTTTATATTAGAAGTACACTTTGGAGCGAGGTGAGTCTCTTTTCTAACCTTGTAAAAGGGAATTATCCTCATAGGATTAATAATTGAGTAATTATTTCTAAATGCAGGGGCTACGCACGCGCTAGGTGACGAGAGTCCGTGCGTAGCTACTACTATGTTAATTGTCCGGGTAGTTTAGGACCCACACCATGCTTATTTTATATAAATCTCTATATTTTATTGTTAATGCGAGCACCTAGGATATGATGGGGACTTAAAAAGGGAATAAGAACGAACTTGTATATTTGTTGAAGTCTTGCATGACATTAATGACTATTGATGTGCCTTGTGTGTATACTTGATATTGCTTATTATTTGTGGATCGGGACGATCGCCTCGGTATAAATAGATATATCTATAGGCGCGATGTCGACCCTCTGCAAGTGCACAATTTATTTCATTTGGATCGGGTCGTCGCCTCAGCATATTTGCGCATGCTATTTTTGCTTGCCTGAGAGTTTTTTTTTAATATTGATATCGTCTTTCGTGGCCCAATAAAGTTGATAAATATAACGAAATTAAATGGTTAGCTGGAAAAATAGTGGAGAGTAGTACTTTTATGTCTTGTTATAAACTGTTGCTCGTTAGTGATTCTTCATGGTTAGTATAATACCTTGATATATTATTCAACCCTAGTGAGTATCAAGTCGACCTCTCGTCTCTACTTCTACGAGATTAGGCGGCATACTCACTGGGTACATATTGTTTATGTACTCATACTATGCTTCTGTACTTAATTGTACAGGATCTGAGGCAGATACATCTGGTTACCAGCCCGGTGCGCGCCCTTGAGCTTACGGCAAAGACTTCCACGGTGAGCTGCTTCCTTCTTATGCCGCCAGCAGCCGGACGGAGTCTTCCTTTACTTTTTCTGTCTTTCTCCTATTTCAGACAGTAGGATAGAGTTGTATTTTGTATACTCTACTACATGCCCACACTTGTGACACCAGGTTTTGGCACACACTTTGGTAGACTTGCTTTTGGGGTTTTATTATTATGTTATTTATTTTATCTATCACTTTTGGTTTTGGATCCAAATTCGGATAATTATTTCACTTAAATTCCGCTAAAATTAACATAAGAAGTTGGGAATGTTCTGCATTGGCTTGCCTGGCAACGGTGTCGGGCGCCATCATGACCTATTGTGAAAATGGGTCATGACATATATACATATATATACATCTAACACATATAAGCTATAATATATATATATATATATATAAGGCACTATATATTTAATTTTTTGAAATGGTGGGCCCCACCGACTGGTAATATTGCACTCTAAAATTATAAATACCCCCCTCTTCTTTATTTCTTCACTCAATACTTATTTTTCAATCTTAATTTCTCTCATTCTCTCATTCTCCAATTTTCAAGACTTCAAGTCTCAATCTCAAATTCTTTATTCTCAAATCTCAAGTTAAATCATGCCTCGTACGGAAAGAGTGCACTCATTTTTTTTGCAACCCTTTGAGGTGGTAGAAGAAAATGAAAAAGGTCAGAAATTAAAGTGCAAGAACAGTGGTTAAGTCTTAAATTTTCGTTCAGGGTCTGGCACAGACAGTTTAAGGAGGCATATAAAGTCTTGTATTGAGCGTCATCCGGAAATTCGTGTTTAAGATTTTTGGATAATTTGTGTTATTTTAAAATTATTAGAAGTATTTATGCTTAATATTTTAGTTTGATAGATTAATTTGAAGTATTATTAATTTATTATGCATGAAAATTTAGTTTACTATTTTTTTGTTAATTTACTTTTTAAATACAAACTTTAATATATAATACTATATATATTTATATAGCTATATATAAGCAATTTATATTAGTATATACATATATAGTTCACAAGAAATTGACTTAGATAAAAAAAATTTAAAAAGTAGCCGGAACGAAAAAGCTCGTTAGGACCATTTAGGAACGTGGGCCCAACCCATTTAGCTAGGTACAATGTGGGCTTAGGACCACCGTGGGCCGGTTCCACCTATTAGGACCATGAAGCCCGGGACTGTTTGGCCCGAGACTGCCAAAGCCCGGCCCGCCTAAGCCTAGGCCTGTTTGGCCTGGGCCTAAACCACAATATAGCCTTACTTATTACTTGTTCATCTGTGTTTTGAGGAACCGGGTTGGTTGGATTGGATCCGGGTTGGTTTTGGTGAAGTTTGAGACACTTAGTCTCTTTTAAGGAAGCTTAAGTTGGAAAAGTCAATCGGATGTTGACTTATGTGTTAGAGGGCTCAGATGTGAGTTCCAATGTTTTGGTTAGCTTCGGGAGGTGATTTTTGACTTAGGAACGTGATCGTAATGGGTTTTGGAGGTCCGGAGTAGAATTAGGCTTGAATTGGCGAAGTTGATATTTTGGCGATTTTCGGTTGAGATGCGAGATTTCGATTCAAGGGTCGGATTGGAATTCTGAAAGTTACAGTAGCTTCGTTGTGTCACTGGGGATGTGTGTGTAAAATTTTAGGTCATTCGGACGTGTTTTTATTGGATTTTTGATCAAAAGCATATTTCGGAAGATTTTAGAAAATTCGGCTTGAATCTGATGTGTTTCGGGTGATTTGATGTTGTTTGAGGTGTTTTGATGATTGTAACAAGTTTGAATAAGGTTTTAGGATGTGTTGGTGCCTTTGGTTGAGGTACGGGGGCCACGGGTGAGTTTCGGGTGGTCAATCGGACCATTTTGGAGTTGAAAGGATAGTAGAAATTGCAGGTTCAGGGTTGCAGAGAATTCGCTCTTCGCGATAGCGTAGGGTGTATTGCGATCGCGTAGAAGGAATTGAGGAGGCATCAAGTTTGGCCTTCGTGTTCGCGAAGGATAGTCTCACGTTCGTGAAGGATAGTCCCACGTTCGCGAAGGGCTGGTTTTGTAAGCATCGCGATCGCGTGAGCATTGGTCGCGTTCGCGATTGTGGAGTCGCGTTCTCGAAGAGGAATCTTGGTCAATGGAATTTTTGTGCTTCGCAAATGCGAGGCTTTCACCGCATTCGCGAAGAAGGATTTTTAGGCCTGGCAGAATGTTTAAAGGGTCGTCTTGTCCGCGAATTTGGGTCTATTTTCCTCCATAGTTGGTCGTTTTGAGAGCTTTTTGAAGGATATTTAAAAGGGATTCAAGGGGAACGTTTCGAGGTAAGAATTTTGGTCTTAAAACTCGATTCTATTGTGAAATCTACCTAGAAAATCATGAAAACTAAGCCTAAAATTGAAGAACTAGGGCTTGAGAAATTGGACTTTTGATTTGGGATTTGAAGGATCATTTGGGGTCGAATTTGAGAACTTTTAATCTGTATGAACTCCTGGGGAGTTGAGGAATCTATTGAGGTTAAAATTTCTGAATTTTGAGACGTGGGCTCGGGGTCGGGTTTGGCCAATTTCTAGATTTTTGGTATTTTTCAATTGTTTTCGCTTGGGCTTCGTTCCCATAGCATATTTTGAAACTGTCATTCTGATTTTCAATAGATTTGATGCAAGTGGAGGCTGATTCAAGGGGAAAAGGCGTTGAGGAGTAGTATTTTTGCCGGTTTGAGGTATGTAACCATTGTAAATCTGGAACTGAGGGCACAAAACCCCGGTATTTAACTTGTTTTGATAAAAATGGTGGCGCGCATGCCAGGTGACGAGCGTGTGAGCGTGCACCGGTAGGGATTGTGACTTGGTTCGTCCCGTAGCGACTATTAAGCCGCATAATTGATTTGGAAATCTTACATTATTCCGTATTTCAGTCATTACTACTGTATTATGGGATGTATGCCATGCTTGGGGCCTTATGCCGACCTGTAGAAAACCTTAGGGGAAATTTGACTGTGTTTCCTCACTTTACTTGCTAAAAATATATCCTCAGTCATGTTTTACCCGTATAACTTTTTAAAACTGGTTTTATCACTCTATTCCTAGTTGTGAGGATTGTGTGGGTTGAGTTCCCCAATCTCTATTGTGGTGCCCGAGAGGCTGTGAGGTTATGACTGAGAGAGGTTGAAAACCCAATTGTGAGGATAATTATATATATATGTGAGTTATGGATCGGGTTGCACGCCACAGCGATATATATATTGGATCGGGCTGCACGTCGCATCGATTTGACACTTGGGTTGTAGGAGCCCTTCCGGAGTCTGCATACCCCCAGTGAGCGTAGTCAACTATAAATATATGGATCGGGTTGCACGTTGCAGCGGTTACTATGATTTCTATTATTATGAGATAATACTAAGCCGAGTGCTGATAGTGAGTATTGTGTGACGAGAGTTGAGTCATGAGTGACTGAGAGTCAGCCCGAGGGGCTATATTCTGAGTGATTTCTTTCCCAAGGGGCCCTGTTATGATGTTTTCACTATTTTAACTCTCCTTTGAATAAGCCTTTGTTGAATATTTTGCTAAGTATCTGAATTGAATATTTTAAACTGGAAATGATGATTTTATGACAGAACTAAATTTGAAGTTATATGTTTTTGAACTACTCGTCACTGCTTTCAGTCCTTATTTACTTTAGTTACTTACTGAGTTGGCATACTCACGTTACTCTCTGCACCTTGTGTGCAGATCCAGGTGCCCGAGCGGCCGAGTGAGCATCTTCAGCTAATTCAGTTTCTGTCGGGAATTTTGAGGTAGCTGCATGGCGTTCGCAGCCCTGTTTCTCCCTTCTATCATGTTATTTTTTGCATTTCTCTAGGCATTTGATGTAGCAGGTATTCAGACTTATATTAGAGGATCTAGTTTAGGGACACCAGATTGTTGGGGCTATGTAGTTACTGTTATTTTTACCTTCCGCATATTTTCGTTATTTTAACGCTTATAATGAATTTAGTATTTAAAAACTTGTGATAGAAAATGGCATAAATGTTAAAGTGAAATGGGTTATGGTTAGTTAATTGGTTGGCTTGCCTAATAATGTGATAGGCACCATCATGACCGGTATTTGGGGTTGTGATATACATGTGCGCTCCTTTCTTCCTCCTTTCTTTTCCTCTTCTTCTTCTTCTTCTTTTTCTTTTTCTTCTTCTTCTTCTTCTTCTTCTTCTTCTTCTTCTTCTTCTTCTTCTTCTTCTTCTTCTTCTTTTCTCTCTCAATTACATGAGACTCTGTCAAACAATTTAAGCAAACTATTGCATACCAACTTGAAAAACTACTTATAGGAAATTCTCACAAGCACATTACCAGTTATCGGCAAAATGGGCAATTGGGTCAAGAAACAGTGGGCATTGCATTCTCAAGTCATACCAGATTTGCAAAATAGAATGGACCTATAGTAAATCACGTAACAAAGATCTTATATAGAATGATATATACACATATATACCTAGAAGAAGCCCGCCTATGTCAAAGATTACGTGAGTGATTGAGGCTTTTCTTGCAGATGAAGCATCACTGCTGCCCTGATTCGCCATTTGTTTAATAACTTTTAGCTTCTAGTAGCCCACAACAACCTGCAAACGCTGAAAATTTGTGGAGATCCTTAGGTTTAGATAAGAGTTAAATATGCTAAAGTTCAATAAATATAGAACAAAACTTCAGCCAAAACATGCTGAAGTTCAGCAAATAGAGAACAAAACTTCAGTTAGTAGAATGCTTAAGTCTAGTAATTACAAACAAAAACTTCAGCCAACAGTTGGCTCAACAATTTCTGCTAATTCAGGCAAAATCTTCAGGTAAAACATGCTGAAGTTTAGCAAATAGAGAACAAAACTCCAGCTAGTAGAATGCTTAAGTTCAGCAATTACAAACAACTTCAGGCTCGTCTACTAGAATGCTGAAGTTTGCGTGATTGTCTTTGCTACTTCTGGCCCGTATGCCTGAAGTTTATGTGAAAAATGGGTTCGCTTGTTTTTTTTTTTTTTTTGCAAAGCGGGTATAAGTAAAAATGTGACCCAAAAAGAGGGTATAGATAAAAATTTCCCAATTTTTTGAGATATAAAGTTATTAATATTTTTTTTAATCGATTTTCTCTAATAATTCTTGTTCGATTGATAATATAGCTAACTTATTTAATCTTTCTTAAGATATATCGTTGATCTTAGATAAGATTTTACAAAGTAATAGAAGTATTGAACTATTGAAAGCTTAAAAATAGTGTTGAACACTTGAACTAGTGAAATCTTGGAGAAATAAGGTGAGTAATGAAATCTTGGAGAAATAAGGTGAGTAATGAAATCTTGGAGAAAGAAGTGAGTAAGAATATCAAAGATAAACACAAAAAATATGTAGGATTTTATGAAATATGAAGAGATTGGAAAATAAAGAAAGAAAGATTGTTGGACTAATTAAGCAAGAAAAAGCAAATTTTTTAACGAAGGAGTAAAAAATAAAAAAATAAAAGTTATGAAAACTATTCATCTACACATTTTTTAAAAAGTCAAAACTATTGTTTTATTTATATACTTAAAAAGTTTTCTTTCCTTTCGATTAAAAACTCTAATTTTGTATTAAAACTATTAAATATCATTTTTTTAAATATCTATTAACCTATTTTTTTTTAAATGGATCCCCCTAAATTTGTGGGCCTAAGGCACAAGCCTTACTCCACATAAGGTTGGAGTTGTCCCTTGCAGTATTTTGAAAAGTGTTTTCTATGCAAGCTCTAGGGTGAGGATACTGGCGAGGGGCGTAAGCTCCAACCTTCCAGGCGTTCACCTAGGCATAAATCCCAATATTCTGGGCATTCATTTCGGATGTAACTCCCAAGAACTTTAACAAATTTGATTCGGAATTGCTTAATAATATTTTTTTAAAATTTAAATATCCAAAAGTTAACTCATAATAAATTATCAAACTAAAATCTCAAAAGTCAAACATGTTTTCTAATTGTTTGTCCTAATTTTATAATCTTTTCTCTTTGATCGTTTACTAAGTAACTACTTGTCTGCAAAGTACAAACTACAATGCGAAGAGTTTTGTCCTCCAATTCTTAGTCTAACTTCCAGGCTTGTATTTCCCTTCTTTATGCTTCATTTTTTTCATGTCTTTCGTTTTATCCTTTAATTTATTCTTTTCAAGTTAATTTTTAGTTTTAGATTTTTTTTTTGGTATTGCTCTGTTTAGATATTTTTCTGAAGAATCGAGGCTATTTGTATTATGCAATCAGCATCTGTGATTTGTTATCTAGTTTTTATATTTTAACAAAATAGTTTTATATTATTATCATTTTTATTCTTTGAATCATCCGGAACAAGCATCTACCTATTACTTTTTCAAGTAAAAAAAAATATTTATACCATTTGTACACACACACACACACATGGGCTTACGCGCGTGCCTCGGAACTTACGCTTCACTCCGCATTAGAAAAAATACTTTGCCTCTCGCCCTCACTTTTCAAAACATTGGTTGGAAGTTTCTATCGAAGTACTACTAATTGATAAATAGGTTCTCTTATGTTGCTTGTTCTTATTAATTAATAGACCAACTAAAATTGGGATTGAATCTCATGAATGCTGGAGATATCAAAGGTGAATATGGTCAATTCACCCGCCATGTATACCACATAAGATGCATCTATGAGATGGTTTACATGTGCAATTTTTATTAACCTGCAATCTGGCTGGTGTTTGCAGGTAGCTTGCTTAATAATTTAATTTCGAGCAAAATTTCTAGATTTTTTATTAAAGATAGTTCATCTTGATAAGTTGGTTTACATCACAACTGGTCTAGCAAAATTGTAACGACCCAACCGGTCATTTTGAGCCCTAGCGCATCGTTCAGCAGTCTGAGGCCATGAGTAGCTTCATTTCAGATATTGTGACTTGTACGCATGGTCGGAATTAAAATTCAGGAAGATCGGAGTTAAATTTAAATGAAAATTCTCATTTCAGAAGCCTTAAGTTGGAGAAAATGGCTAAGATTGGAATTTTGAGTAAACAACCTCGGAATCAAGATTTAAAGGTTTCAGCAGGTTCGTATGATGATTTCGGACTTGGGCGTATGCCTAGATCGGGGTTTGGATGACCCGGGAGCGTTTTGGCGCCTATTGTGGAAGTTGGCATTTTGGAAGAAATTTTATAAGTTTGGTTTGAAGTGCATTTCAGTGTTATCGATATCCGTTTGGAATTTCGAGACTGGGAATAGCTTTGTATGGTGATTCTGGAGTTCGGAGCGCGATCGGAAGTGAATTCGGAGGTCCGTATGTCATTTTGAAGCCATTTGGATAAAGATAGAAATTTGAAGGTTTTTGAGAAGTTCGACCGGAAGTGGACTTTTTGATATCGGGGTCGGAATCCAATTCCGAAATCTAGAGTAGGTCCGTAATGTCAAATATGACTTGTGTGCAAAATTTGAGGTCAATCAGACATAATTTGATAGGTTTAAACATCGGAAGTAGAAGTTGGAAAGTTTAAAGTTCATAAAGCTTTAATCGGGGTGTAATTCATGGTTTTAGCGTTGTTTGATATTATTTGAGGCCTCGAGCAAGTCTGTAACGTGTTTTGGGATTGGTTGGTAGGTTTGGTTGAGGTCCCGGGGGCCTCGGGTGGATTCCGGGTGGTTAACGGATCGAAAATGGAATTTTGGGAAGGCTGGAGTTTGCTGGTTGCTGGTATTTCCGCTTCTGCAGAAATGGGACCGCAGAAGCGGCCCCGCAGAAGCGGTTGGGAGTGAGGTAAGCAGGGACCGCATCTGCGGTCAAGAATCCGCAAAAGCGGATACGCAGGAGCGGTGGGCTAATCGTAGAAGCGATTTGAGACGGCTAGGCTGGGACCGCAGATGCGGCCAAGGTTCCGCAGAAGCGGGACCGCGTCTGTGGAAAATAAGTCACAGAAACGGAAGAAGGCATTATGGAGAGGACCGCAGATGCGATCAAAGTTCCGCAGAAGCGGGACCGCATCTGCGGAAGGTGCGTCGCAGAAGCAAAAAGGGAGGTGGTCCATGGGAACCGCAAAAGCGGCATTTGGACCGCACCTGCGGAACCGCAGGAGCGGTCAATGGACCATAGGTGCGGAAATACCTGGAGGCAGAAAGGTTGTTTTAAATCGTGATTTGAGTTCATTTCTCTCATTTTCTCATGGCTTGGGGCAATTTTTGGAGAGCTTCAAAGGGGGATTTCGTCATCTATGTTAAGGTAAGTTACCCCTACTCATTTCCAAGTTAAATACAAGATTATATCATGGAATTAGGCATGAAAATTGTGGGGAAAATTAGGAGTTTTGGAAGAAAACCTAGAAACTTGATAAATTGGATTTTACCATGAATTTGAGCATGAAATTAGGAGTAAATTATCTATTTGAGCTAGTGAAGCTATGGGTAGTGTATATCTTTGAGAAATTTCGGAATCCGGGCATGTGGGCCCGAGGGCATTTTGTTCATTTCACTAAGCGGAGTTGGGGATTTGTATAATTTGAATTGTTAACAAGTATTCGAGTATATTCTCACTAGTTTGCCGTTATTTGGCTAGTTTCGGAACATTTGGGAACGATTTGAGTAGTCGGGAATGCTTGGAGGCCGTTTATGGATCTTCGGAGCGAGGTGAGTCCCATTTCTAATCTTGTGAGGGGGAATTTACCCCTTAGGTGAGTTAAATTGGTTATGTGCTCCTATTTGTGGGGGCTACGTACGCACGAGGTGACGAGAGTCCGTGCGTAGCTAGTATTATGCTATTGTCCGGGTAGTCTAGGACCCAAAAATATGTTATATTTGGATTAATTGTGAACCCATCGATCGCTTGAATTGCTTAAATCAAATTAAATTAATAAATGGATTTCTGAAAAGATTTAAGCTTCATTTTCTCAAATTATTAAAGAGAATTGGCCCTTCTTGGATAATTGCTCCATGTTGACTTTTTGACTGACTGTCTGTCTATGTGTGTTTATTTTGGAATGGGCCGAATGCCTCGGCAGGTTAATATATGCATCTATAGGTGCGCCGTCGACCCTCGGCAAGTGCACATTTATTTTTGTTGGATCAGGCCGTCGCCTCGGTGTGATTTGCACATGCTTGTGTTGCTGCCTGGAACTTATTTAAGTTGTTACTGCCTCACCCTGGCTCGAGATCACTTTGTTATTAATGAAAAGAAATTTAGGAAATTTCCTATGAAAGAATTATGTGTTTACTTGTTTTCTCTATCTGGATTAAAAATCATGTTTATAAAATAAATCCACTGTTTAGTATATATATTAAGGATGAATAATTATTGGACCATTAGAGAGTGTCAAAGTTGACCATCTCGTCTCTACCCCTTCGGGATTAGGTGGGATACTCATTGAGTACACGTTGATTACGTACCTCTAGCAGCCTACTGGGCGTTGCAGCGCGGATGATTCTGGGACTAGGTGAGCTGCATTGTTCGAGGCGACCCGCAGCTAGTGTAGTTCCTTTCAGCATTTTTATATTTATTCCATGTCCACTGTATTTCGGACAGATGTTGTATTTTATTTTCCTTATCGGTAGTTGCTCATGCACTTGTGACACCGGATTCTGGGATGGTTTTTGTTTTGAAAGATGTGTACTAGCAGTTATTACTAAATTTGAATTGAAGTAGAGATTGTTTTAATTATGAAAAATGGAAGGAAAAATTCTAGATTTTCAAAGGTATTAAAATAGAATTTAGTTGGCTTGCTTGACAGAGGTGTCCGGCGCCACCACAACCCTTAGTGGATTTTGGGTCGTGACAAAAATAATTTATTGAGTGCCTCCACTTAATAGTTAAACAATTGCTTATGAGAACAAAGTTATCTATATCACATTGATACAGGTTATATACGAAAGTATATTACATTCTTCCCTCACAAGTGGTTCAGGATTAGGAACCAAATAATCTCATCTTATTATTATTGATGTGCGATGTATATTTTGATTAACACCATAGCGCACAAAGATGGGTTCTCAAAGTTGAGGAAACGAGTTAGTTTTTCTAACATGAGGGGGAGACAAGATACAACAATTGAGAAAAATTTACATGGAATGAATATCATTTATACATCTAGATCCTCAAATAAAATAATATGAACTTGAAGTTCATAAAAGGATAATTCATTTACAATATATTGCAAAGCATGCCAGACGCATTAGCTGACCCAAAGAAAGTAACTATATATTCATTGTAAATGCTCCTATTATATATCCTAGAAGGACAAAGTCTATGGTACGCTTAAAGCATATAGACAAATCGGTTTCAAATAAAAATTTTGGTAAAGAAGATGAGCAAATGATCATAATAAGGAGGCAAATAATCTAAAAGATCACATGACATAACACTTCATAAAATCTCATGAGAGATTCAGATACCTGAATATATGAATGAAGAGATCTCTATGTTATGTCTTTATGAAAAATAAGGAGGTTGGAACCGATATAAAATATTCGTCGATAACATCTATGAAAGCGCTAAGTATAGATGAGAATTTTAAGTCTGTCGAATACAGACACAAAAATATTAGCCAAATAGAAGAGACACAATTCAAATAGAATTGGTTTCATATGAAAGACATGCAGTCTTGAACATATAGTTCAAACACTTGAAAGTATATTGTCAATGGTATGTACAATCGATTTTCGATATCTTATATGTCTAGCATGACATGAAAACTTGATATACATCTAAAGTCTATTATATGAATTAATTTATATGATAATCCTTGAAGGATTTAAATCGCTTAAAGCATATACAATTTTTGGTCTTGAAGTACCATATCCTAAATGCAGTTTGTGCACATATGTATCTTGCTATAACTATAGGCATGATAATATGATAGCAAGAGTTTTCACCTCTATGTGAATATATTGAAATACGATTCCAACGAGATCATATGAAGGCAATACATCTATCAGGGATGATGATTTCAAGGTGAAACAAATTCTTTGAAGTTAATATGGCTAGTTTGTTCATCAAATCTCTACCAAAGATCTTTTGAAGATGGTGCACAAGATTGAAATGCAAATGCTTAAGGATGTTAATTGATGCTCTCATCAAAGGGAGTTAATACGCGTTGTAATCTTTTTGCCTTAAAAGGTTTTGTCCCACTGGGTTTTCCTTGCAAGGTTTTTACCGAGGCAACAAGAAGTCGTACTGTTAGATATGTGCACTCTTTTTCCTTCTCTAGAAGTCTTTTCCCGCTGGTTTTGTTTTAGTTAAGGTTTTTAACGAGGCACGTTATCTGTTGAATAGACATTCAAGGGGGAGTGTTATAAATAAAATTTTATTTATGGTGAATGTCTATATATAGAGAGATTCTAGGGTTTATTACCTGGTGGCTAAGTCACCCTCTCCCTATAAATAGAGGGTTCTATTCCATAGTAATTCATCCCAAAATTCAATAAGAATTCCCTCTCTCTCTCTCTCTCTTTCTCTGCAATATTGTTCTTCTACTTTTATTGTTTCATAACAGGAATCAATATTTAGGGGCGGATGAATCAAACAGGGGGCCCAAAGCCAAAG
Organism: Nicotiana glauca; assembly: GCA_026770625.1. Lineage (NCBI taxonomy): Eukaryota > Viridiplantae > Streptophyta > Magnoliopsida > Solanales > Solanaceae > Nicotiana > Nicotiana glauca. The sequence continues at coordinate 102,352 of MU686292.1, read as the reverse complement.
GTTTAATATAATGCCTAAATTTTTAAACTTAAAGTTATAAGAATACGTTTTTATTTGAAGTCCATTATTCTAATTTCTTCAGATATAAAGTTGTTAATAATTTTTTTATAATCGATTTTCTATAATAATTCTTATTTGATTGATAATATAGCCAACTTATTTAATCTTTCTTGAGATATATTGTTGATCTTAGATAATATTTTACAAAGCAATAGAAGTATAGAACTATTGGAAGCTTAAAAATAGTGATGAGCACTTGAACTAGTAAAATTTTGGAGAAAGAAGGTGAGTAATAAAATCTTGGAGAAGAAGTGAGTAAGAATATCAAAGAGAAATACAAAATATATATAGGATTTTCTGAAATGTGAAGAGATTGGGAATATGTCACGACCCGGATTTTCCACCTTCGAAGTCGTGATGGCGCCTACTAATGAGAGCTAGGCAAGCCAATCCTTAACTACTTACTTCGGTAACCAATTACTTCTTTTTAGCAAATATAAAGCAGTAATCATAATAACAGCGGAAATTTAATAATTAAGCGGAAGACAACTATAAGATAACTGAAATTCCTGTCTAGTCCATCAACTTAAGCCTCAACCAATAACTTGTGGTAAGCGTACCACCCGCTCCCAATTTATCAATAACTTGTGGTAGGCGTACCACCCGCTCCCTTTTCAATCCAACTCAATATCACAATAAAATCCCGGCAAGGGAACAAAGCAACATAGAAATCTCCCGTCAAGGGAATAACAATATCAAATCAACCATCCCGGCAAGGGAGAATCAACTATAACCAATCCTAGCTCAACTCCTACTCGACTAAATTAATACCAATACTCAAGAATAATTAAAGTCCACAAGAATAAACTAAATATTTACTCAATATCAAGATCATCAAATAAAGCATCCGAAATGTCATTTAAGAGCACAACAACTATCAAGTTAAGACCCACGGTCATGCTCGACACCAACGTGTATATACTCGTCACCATGCCTATACGCCGTACTCAACAAGTAGCAAATAGCAATTATGACTCAATTCATAATCCCTCAAGCTAGGATTAGACCGGACACTTACCTCAATGCCTCAAACACCACTCAAGTCTCAATTATGGCTTTACCCCTTGACTCCACCACCAATCCGCTCGAATTTAGTCATAAGTTACTTAATTTCATCAATAAATGCTAAATGAATCAATTTGAATACATAAAAACGAATTTTCCAAAGTTTGCCCAAAAAGTAAAAAATCGCCCCCGGGCCCACATGGTCAAAACTCGAGGTTTGAACCAAAACCCGATTACCCATTCCCCCACAAACTCAAATATATAATTTATTTTGATATCAGACCTAAAATTGAGGTCCAAATCCCCAATTTTTGAAAAACCCTAGGTTCTACCCAAAACACCCAATTTCCCTCATGAAAATCTTTGATTTTAAGTTGAAATCATGTTAAAAGATGATGAGAAATGAAGAAAGTTTGTTAAAATGACGTACAATTGATTTGAAGAAGAAAGGATTCTTGAAAAATCGCCTAAGTGTGTTTGGGTTTGAGAAAATATGAAAAATGGGGTTCAAAATCGATTAAGTGTAAAATTGCAGGTCTCTGATATGGAAAATACAAACAGGGGTTCGCAATTGCGAACCCCGACCTCTCAGATGTGGGAATTGCGAAAATATGTTCACATTTGCGAACCCTTTTAAAATTCCGGATCTTCGCATTTGCGAGACCTGTGTCGCATTGCGACATATTGATCACATTTGCGATCTCTGGCCAACATGGAAGCTTTCGCATTTGCGATGAAAGTTCTCGCATTTGCGAGAAAAGGGCAGGTCTGGGTTGTTTCGCATTTGCAAGGCAGCCTTCGCATTTGTGAGCTTGCATTTGCGAGCCAACCTTCGCAAATGCGAAGCCTGCAGGTCAGTTCATACCAGCAAATTTTTAAGTTCAAAATGCACCCCGTGGCCTATCCAAAACTCACTCGAGCCTTCGGGGCTCCAAACTACATATACACACAACCTCAAAAATATCCTATTGACTTATTCGCGCGATCAAATCGCCAAAATAACATCATAAACATCGAATTAAATCTCAAAATCCATGAATTCTTTCAAACTTCATAAAACATCAAAATTTTCAATTTAGGTCCGAACCACGTCAAACGACATCCGTTTTTCACCAAATTTTACAAAAATGCCTTAAATCATATATAAGATATGTACCGGACGCCGGATCCAAAATAGGGACCCTATACCATCAGGTTCTAATCAAATTTCATTTCAAATTTTCTTAAACAGTTTCAGAAAATAATTTCTTTCAAAAATTCATTTCTCGGGCTTCGGACCTCGAAATTCGATTCCCGGCATATGCCCAAGTCCCATATTTTCTTACGGACCTTCGGTGGCCGTCAAATCACGGGTCTGGGTCCGTTTACCCAAAATGTTGACCAAAATCAAATTAATTCATTTTATAGTCAAAACTTATCATTTTTCACAAAGTTTCTCATTTAAGCTTTCCGGCTATGCGCCCGGACTGCGCACGCAAATCGAGGTGACTCTAAATGAGGTTTTCAAGGCCTCTGAGTCATAAAATTTAATTTAAAATAGGTGTCCACCTCTAAAATAAATGTTCGTCCTTGAACGGACAGAAGAAGAAAGTACCTGAGTCGGGCAAAAGATGGGGATAACGGCTCCGCATATCAGACTCGGATTCCCAGGTCGATGCCTTAGGAGGCTGACCTCTCCATTGAACACGAACAGAAGGAAAACTCTTCGGCCTTAACTGTCGAACCTGCTGGTTTAGAATAGCTACCGGCTCCTCCTCATAAGACAAGTCCTTGTCCAACTGGACAGTGCTGAAATCTAACACATGGGCTGGATCGTCGTGATACCTCTGAAGCATGGACATATGAAACACTGGATGTACGGCTGACAAGCTCGGCGGCAATGCAAGTATATAATCCACCTCTACCACTCGATCAAGAATATCAAATGGACCAATGAACCTAGGGCTAAGCTTGCCCTTCTTCCCAAATCTCATCACGCATTTCATAGGCGACACTCGAAGCAATACCCGCTCACCAACCATAAAAGCCACATCTCTAACCTTTCGGTCCGCATAACTCTTCTGCCTGGATTGAGCTGTACGAAGCCTATCTTGAATGATCCTTTCCCGACTCAAACCATCCAACCAGAGATCGACATTACCTACCATATAAAGCCTCATAAGGAACCATCTGGATACTCGGCTGGTAGCTGTTGTTGTAGGCAAACTCTTCTAAGGGCAAAAACCAATCCCACGAACCTCCAAAGTCAGTAACACAAGCTCGGAGCATATCCTCCAAAATCTGAATTGTCCTCTTGGACTGACTGTCCGTCTGGGAATGAAATGTTGTGCTCAACTCAACCCATGTGCCTAACTCTCGCTGGACTGCTCTCCAGAAGCGTGAGGTAAACTGTGTACCCCGGTCCGAAATGATAGATACGGGCACACCATAAAGGTGAACAATCTCTCGAATATAGATCTCAGCTAACCTCTCAGAAGAATATGAAACTGCCACAGGAATGAAATGTGCCAACTTGGTCAGCCTATCAAAAATGACCTATACTGCGTCGAACTTCTTCCGAGTCTGCGGGAGTCTAGTAACAAAGTCCATAGTGATCCGCTCCCACTTCCACTTGGGAAGCTCAATCCTCTGAAATAAACCACCAGGCCTCTGATGCTCGTACTTAACCTGCTGACAATTCAAACACCGAGCCACATATGCAATGATATCCTTCTTCATTCTACGCCACCAATAATGCTGCCGCAAATACTGATACATCTTCGCGGCGCCCGGATGAATAGAGTACCGGGAGCTATGGGACTCCTCTAAAATCAACTCTTGGAGCCCATCCACATTAGGCACACAAACTTGACCCTGCAATCTCAGAACTCCATCATCACCTAAGGTAACCTGCTTGGTCTCTCCGCGCTTCACCATGTCTCTAAGGACATACAAATGGGGATCATCATACTGTCGATCACGGATACACTCTAATAATGAAGAACGAGCGACCGTGCAAGCTAATACACGACTGGGCTCATAAACATCCAGTCTCATGAACTGATTGGCTAAAGCATGAACATCCAAAGCAAGCGGTCTCTCACCGATCAGAATATAAGCAAGACTGTCCATACTGGCTGACTTCCTACTCAAAGTATCGGCCACCACATTGGCCTTTCCCGGATGATATAAAATGGTGATATCATAATCCTTCAACAACTCCAACCACCTCCTCTGCCTCAAATTAAACTCCTTTTGCTTGAACAAATACTGAAGACTCTTGTGATCAGTGAACAGCTCACATGCCATGCCATACAGATAATGCCTCCAAATATTCAATGCGTGAACTATGGTTGCCAACTCCAAATCATGAACCGGATAGTTCTTCTCATAAATCTTCAACTGCCGCGAAGCATAGGCAATGATCTTGCCATCCTGCATCAACACTGCACCAAGCCCAATACGGGAAACATCACAATAAACTGTATAAGGCCCTGAACCTGTGGGAAAAACCAACACCGGTGTCGTAGTCAGAGCGGTCTTGAGCTTCTGAAAACTCACCTCACACTCATCCGACCATCTGAACTGGGCATCCTTCTGGGTCAACGTGGTCATCGGCGCTACAATAGACAAAAACCCCTCCACGAACCGACGATAGTAGCCTGCCAATCCCAAGAAACTCCGAATCTCCATAGTTGATGTTGGTCTAGGCCAATTCTTGACTATCTCAATCTTCTTCGGGTCAACTTGAATACCCTCTGTTGACACCACATGACCCAGAAATTCAACTGAGCTCAACCAAAACTCACACTTTGAGAACTTTGCATAAAATTGACTATCCCACAAAGTTTGAAGAACCACTCTGAGGTGTTGCTCGTGCTCCTCCTGGCTGCGGGAATATATCAATATATCGTCAATGAACACTATCACAAACGAATCCAAATAAGGCCTGAACAATCGATTCATCAAATCCATAAATGCTGCTGGGGTATTTGTCAACCTGAATGACATAACCAAGAACTCATAATGCCCGTACCGAGTGTGAAAAGTTGTCTTAGGGAAATCAGATGCCCTAATCATCAACTGATGGTAGCCAGATCGCAAGTCAATCTTTGAAAATACCTTGGCACCCTAAAGCTTATCGAACAAATCATCAATCCTCGGCAGCAGATACTTATTCTTGATTGTTACCTTGTTCAATTACCGGTAATCAATACACATTCTCATTAACCCATCCTTCTTCTTAACAAACAATACCGACGCACCCCAAGACGAAACACTAGGTCTAATGAAACCCTTCTCAAGCAAATCCTGCAATTGTTCCTTTAAGTCTTTCAACTCCAGCGGGGCCATACGATATGGAGGGATAGAAATGGGCTGAGTGCCTAGAGCCAAATCAATGCAAAAGTCAATATCCCTGTCGGGTGGCATACCCGATAGGTCTGAAGGGAAAACCTCAGGAAACTCCTAAACAACGGGCATAGAATCAATAGAAGGGAGCTCAGCACTAGAATCGCGAACATAAGCCAAATAGGCCAAACACTCCTTCTCAACCATACATCGAGCCTTCACATGTGAGATAACACTTAGAGTAGAATTACCTAGAGTACCTCTCTACTCTAAGCGAGGCATATCCGGTAAAGCTAAGGTCACAGTCTTGGCATGACAGTCCAAGATAGCGTGGTAAGGTGATAACCAGTCCATCCCCCATATAATATCGAAGCCAACCATATCTAAAAGCAACAAGTCTACACGAGTCTCAAGACCCCCAATCACCATAATACAATAACGATGGACTCGATCAACCACAATAGAATCACCCCCCGGTGTAGACACATAAATAGGAACGCTCAATGAATCTCTAAGAATGACCAAGTATGGTGCAAAATAAGATGATACATACGAATACATAAAGACCTTGGATCAAATAATACTGAAGCATCTCTATAAAAAAAATAGAACCGTAGCTATAATAACTGCATCTGAAGCCTCAGCCTCGGGCCTGGCCTGAAGAGCATAACATTGGTGCTGGGGCCCACCACCCTGAACCACATCTCCGGGTTAGTCTGCTGCTGGCTGGCCTCCACCTCTAGCGGCCTAGGCTCTACCTCCACCTCTAGCACCTCTACCCCCACCTCTAGCTGGTTGGGCATGTTGTGGAACACCTGGTGCCTGAACCATGGCACGGGAACTATGATGTTGAGAGCCACCTGGTGCGCAGGGGCAATACCTAGCAATGTGCCTCATGTCACCACAAGTATAACAAGCCCTCGGCTACTGGGGCTGACGACCCTAGAAACTCTGAAGCGGTTGTGCACTGATAGGTGTTTGTGGTTCACTGAAGGACTGTTGATCGGGATACTGCATCTGAGGACCACGGCTACCTGAAGCACCGTGAGATACCTGAAGAGCTGACTGAAAGGGCCTACGAGAATGGCCTCTACCATATGAATATCTACCTCCAGACGAGGTACCACTGAATCGCCTGAATGATGGGGCCTCTTGTCTGCTCCATGACCACCCTCTATGATAATACCATCTCAATACTCTGGGCCATATTGGCCGCCTCCTGGAATGATATCTCACTCCTAGTCTCTCTAGCCATCTAGAGATGAATCGGCTGAATGCGTCCATCAATAAATCGTCGCACTCTCTCCCTCTCAGTGGGAAGTATAACAAAGTCATGGCAAGCCAAATCTATTAATCTGGTCTCGTACTGGTTGACATTCATGGATCCTTGATGAAGACGCTCAAACTGCCTCCGATAGGCCTTTCGTTGGGTAATGGGGAGAAACATCTCCAGAAACAACACTGAAAACTGCTTCCAAGTCAAGGCTGGCAAACCGGTAGGCCTATCTAAGCAATAATCCCTCCACCAAGTCTTGGCAGATCCAGACAAGCGAAAATGTAGCAAAGTCGGCCCCATTGGTCTCAACAATCCCCATGTTCCGAAGAACTGTGTGGTCGCTATATAGGTAGTCCTGGGGATCCTCGGTAGATGCACCGCTGAAGGTAGTAGTGAAAAGCTTGGTAAACCTTCCAGTCTCCACAAAGCATCGGTAGACATGGTTGCACCATCGCCGGTCTGAGCTACCATACCCGGCTGTACTGCTCCAACTGGTTGAGCCGCTGGAGTCTGAATCTGAGGAGTTACCTACTCCGGAGTACGAGTAGCAGGAGTCTAGGAACCCCCTCTAGCCTGAGAGACGGCTGGTGCTATAGGAAGTAAACCTGCCCTAGTGACACTCTCCATAAGGCCCACTAGACAGACCAGAACATGAAGAACTAGGGTGGCAATAAACCCTTATGGGACCTGAGTTGGGCCCACCAGAACTACTGGGGCTGGAACCTTGTCATCAAAATCAACCTGAGGCTCCGCTACGGGTGTTCATAAAAATCCAAAAAACCGAACCAAACCGAAAACCAAACCAAACTGGCCAAAAAAACTGATACTTTTTTGTTTGGTTTGGTTTTGGTTTTGAATTTTAAAAATCGATCAAATTTGGTTTGGTTTTGGTTTTAATCAGAAAAAAACTGAACCAAACCGACTATAGAAGTAGATATTTTAAATTTATTATTACACCTATATATATATATATATATATTGTCATACAAAGTTTGAAAAAAATTATGGTAAATGTCAATAGTTTGCACTTTTAATATAGTTCTTCATCTTTACATTATAGTTTGATTGCTAGTTTTCTTTTGTTTAGTGTAAAAATCCATTTTTTGTTAAAAATAATATATTTTTAATTGAGTCCTAAAATTATTCATCACTATTTGATTCAATTATCATCAATATATCTTGGTAAATAATAGATTTCTCAAAGGGCAATTAATTTGATAGTGTTACATAGAAAATGTGGCCGCCGGGATATGTGTTTGGTAGTGTATGTCTTACATTTAAGAAAAATCCAACAAATAACCGAAAAAACCAAAAAACCGACATAAACCGAATCGAGAAAAACCGACTTAATTGGTTTAGTTTGGTTCTAATATTTGAAAAACCGACTTACTTAGTTTGGTTTCTTTTTGGGGAAAAACTGATCCAAACCGAACCATGAACACCCCAAACTACGGGTGTTGCTGCCCTGGGTTGAGCCTTGCCGCTGCCTCGGCCTCACCCTCTACCCCTCGTGCGAGTTGCTGGGGGCTCGGACTGCTGATCGATAGATGAGGAAGCGCGTGTTCTCACCATCTGCGAAAGAATAGAGTAGAAATTCAATTAGCATTGAGAAACAGAACCGCACGACAAGAAAGAACAAATGTGAAGTTTTTCCTAACTCTGTAGCCTCTGGGGATAAATACAGATGTCTCCGTACCGATCCCTCAGGCTCTACAAAGCTTGTCTGTGAACTGTGTGACCCATGTAACCTAGAGCTCTGATACCAACTTGTCACGACCCGAATTTCCCACCCTCGGAGTCATGATGGCACCTACTAATGAGAGCTAGGAAAGCCAATCCTTAACTACTTACTTCGGTAACCAATTAATTCATTTTAGCAAATATAAAGCAGTAATCATAATAACAGCGAAAATTTAATAATTAAGCGGAAGACAACGATAAGATAACTGAAATTCTTGTCTATTACATCAACTTAAGCCTCAACCAATAACTTATGGTAGGCGTACCACACACTCCCAATTCATCAATAACTTGTGGTAGGCGTACCACCCGCTCCCTTTTCAATCCAACTCAATATCATAATAAAATTCCGGCAAGGGAACAAAGAAACATAGAACTCTCTCGGCAAGGGAATAACAATATCAAAGCAACCATCCCGGCAAGGAAGAATCAGCTATCACCAATCCTAGCTCAATTCCTACTCGACTCAATTAATATCAATACTCAAGCATAATTAAAGTCCACAAGAATAAACTAAATTTATACTCAATATCAAGAGTCATCAATTAAAGCATCCAAAATGTCATTTAAGACCACAACAACTATCAAGTTAAGACCCACGGTCATGCTCGACACCAATGTATAGATACTCGTCACCATGCATATACGTCGTACTCAACAAGTAGCAAATAGCAATTATGACTCAACTCTTAATCCCTCAATCTAGGGCTAGACCGGACACTTACCTCAATGCCTCGAACACCACTCAAGTCTCAATTATGGCCTTACCTCTTGATTCCACCACCAATCCGCTCGAATCTAGTCACAAGTTACTTAATTCCATCAATAAACGCTAAATGAATCAATTTGAATGCACAAAAACGAATTTTCCAAAGTTTGCCCAAAAAGTTAAAAATTACCCCCGAGCCCACATGGTCAAAATCCGAGGTTCGAACCAGAACCCGATTACCCATTTCCCGACGAACTCAAATATATAATTTATTTTGAAATCGGACATAAAATTGAGGTCCAAATCCCCAATTTTTGAAAAAAATATAGGTTCTACCCAAAACACCCAATTTCCCCCATGAAAATCTTTGATTTTAAATTGAAATCATGTTAAAAGATGATGATAATTGAAGAAAGTTGGTTAAAAATGACTTACAATTGATTTGAAGAAGAAAGGATTCTTAAAAAATCGCCTAAGTGTGTTTGGGTTTGAGAAAATATAAAAAATGGGGTTCAAAATCAGTTAAGTGTAAAATTGCAGGTCTCTGATATGGGAAATGCGAACAGAGGTTCGCAATTGCGAACCCTGACCTCTTAGATGTGGGAATTACGAAAATATGTTCACATTTGCGAACCCTTTTAAAATTTCGGACCTTTGCATTTGCGAGACCTGTGTCGTATTTGCGACATATTGATCGCATTTGCGATCTCTGGCAAATATGGAATCTTTTGCATTTGCGAAGAAAGTTCTCGCATTTGCGAGAAAAGGGCAGGTCTGGGTGGTTTCGCATTTACGAGGCAGCCTTCGCATTTGCGAATGCGAAGCCTGCAGGTCAGTTCATACCAGCAAATTTTTAAATTTAAAATGCACCCAGTGGCCTATCCAAAACTCACTTGAGCCCTCGGGGCTCCAAACTAAATATACACACAACCTCAAAAATATCTTACGGACTTATTCGCGCGATCAAATCGCCAAAATTACATCATAAACATCGAATTAAACCTCAAAATCTATGAATTCTTTCAAACTTCATAAAACATTAAAATTTTCAATTTAGGTCCGAATCATATCAAACGACGTCCGTTTTTCACCAAATTTCACAGAAATGCCTTAAATCATATATAAGACATGTACCGGACGTCGGAACCAAAATACGGGCCCAATACCATCAGGTTCTAATCAAATTTCATTTCAATTTTCCTTAAACAATTTCAGAAAATAATTTCTTTCAAAAATTCATTTCTCGGAATTCGATTCCGGGCATACGCCCAAGTCCCATATTTTCTTACGGACCCTCCCGGACCGCCAAATCACGGGTTTGGGTCCGTTTACCCAAAAAGTTGACCAAAGTCAAATTAATTCATTTTATAGTCAAAACTTATCATTTTTCACACAGCTTCTCATTTAAGCTTTTCGGCGACGCACCCGGACTGCGCACGTAAATGATGGTGACTCTAAATGAGGTTTCAAGGCCTCAGAGTCATAGAATTTAAACTTAAAACAAGTGATGACAACTTGGGTCATCACAGAATAAAAGAAAGATTGACTTGGACAAATTAAGCCGGAGAAAGCAAATTTTTTAACGAAAGAGTAAAAATGATAGCTAAAAGTTATGAAAATTATTCATCTACACATTTTTAAGTAAGTATATACTATTATTTTATTTATATATTTAAAAAAAATTCTTTCCATTATATTAAAAACTCTAATATTGTATTAAAAATATTAAATATTATTTTTTAAATACCTATGAACCTATTATTTTTTTAAAATGAGGCGCCCCAAATTTGGGGGTCTAAGGCACAAACCTTACTCCACCCGGGCCCTGGCAGTATTTTAAAAAGTGTTTTCTATGCAAGCTCTAGGGCGAAGATACTGGTGAGGGGCGTAAGCTCCAACCTTCCGATCGTTGACCTAGGCGTAAGTCCCAATGTTCTGGGCATTCATTTCAGGTGTAACTCCCGAGAACTTTTACAAATTTGAATCAGAATTGCTTAATAATATTTTTTTTATCCTTTAATTTATTCTCTTCAAGTTAATTTTTACTTTTAGAAATTTTAATGGTATTACCCTGTTTAGATATTTTTTAAAGAATCTAAGCTATTTGTATTATACAATCAGCATTTATGATTTGTTATCTAGTTTTTAGTTTTTAACAAAATAATTTTATATTATTATCATTTTTATTCTTTGAATTATCAGGAACTAGCATCTTTACGTCTTTTACTATTTCAAGTG
>MU686292.1:65260-89469 GCA_026770625.1 Nicotiana glauca | reverse complement strand
AATATATATATATATATATATATATATATATATATATATATATATATATATATATATATATTCTACTAATTTATAATATTAAAATTTTAAAACCCATGGACTTATGTGCGTGCCTCGGGACTTACGCTTCACTCCTTATTAGATAAAGTGCTTTGCATCTCACTCACACTTTTTAAGACATTGGTTGGAAGTTTCAATCGAAGTACTACTAATTGATAAATAGGTTATTAGAAATCATTTAGCTATGTGTAGTCTTTGTTAGTCCTCAGCCCATTGAAGTTGAATGAGGGAAGCTTCTCTCCTTATCAACAATTAATGTACATTATACTACGTGATGTGAGGATACATGTACACACAACAACCTTATTCAATGTAGTTGTCCCTATTTGTATGCATGTGCAATGTCATAAAATAGAAGAGAAGCCTTTCTCTATATCATCCTCAACTTAACTTCAATTATTCTACTCTCTATTAAATATCAATTAATTCATGTCTAAATACTTGTCAATGGTAAATCTTAAAATTACATCATGTGATTTGAGTTGAGAGTGAATTTAAAAATATATATTTGATTCTATTTATACTAATATTTTGCACATATAGATAGGATTTAATCAGAGGCGGAATTATACTTTAATGGGTTACCGGCACCCAAAAACTTCGACAGAAACTCCATTTATACTTGTAAATATCTTTAAAAAATAATCTGACTAATATTAGCATAAGTTTTCGTACCAATCTTTACCAACAATAATAATAAATTTATATTAAGTATCATAGTGTCTTGCGACCGCCGAATCCTGAGTTCGTCCCTGGATCTAATTCAAAAGCGTTGAGTTTGTCGAACATGTGAACCCATAAATTGGATCAGTCACTGCTCTATGCTACGTGGTGTGAGTTAATTAATTTACACATACAGCAATCCGCAACCTGGATTCAGTGCAGTCGATCTAAGCATGCATGTGCATTCTCATGTCAGCTTCAAGTTGCCTAGCTACTAGCCAATTGTAAAGTACTGGATATATGCGTCAGATTCACAAGCTCTATTCTTGGAAATCAACCCCTCCTGAATTTAAACTTTCTCAATTTCCATTGCATATGGTTAAATTCTGAATTACTATTTCATAGTGTAAGTTTAGATGGCAGGCCTTTGATTGCATGTTATTCCTATACACTAATTTCGTAAAAGGGAAAGAAAAAATATATATATAATTTGACGTACAAAGTATTCTGCATTCACGTAGATCCGGTCAAGAACGTAGACACCTTATCTCAAGCAATTTGACGTGACGTGACACCGCTTCATCATTTTTTTCCGTAAATATGTATGTATAAATCATAAGAAAAATAAAAATATTTGGTATAAATATAAAAAATGACATCGCTTGTCGTTATAGTGATTAATTTATTTGTTTACTTTTTCAAATATTGGGACTGCTTACAAACATTCGTGCATACACTACTGGATCAGGTAATTAATTTGACTAATTATAGAGCGAATTAAATCGGTTAGATTAACGGGGGAATTATGCTCCTTGTCACTTGGCCCAACAATCTATTAAAAAACGGCCCATATTTGAAGCTCTTACCTTATATGGCCCAGGTTGTACATAATTTAAAAATTATTTTTCACCAGTTAGTTCACCCTATTTTTTTTCTTTTCTTCGTTCTTCTTCTTCCTCTTTCACGACAATGAACCCCAAAATTTCTCTACCATTATATATATTCTTCAATTCTCCTTCCAAATTCAAATTTGATAATCACTATTAAGATGAGAAGAAAAAATACCACTTAAGAGAATTATTATTTTTGGAGTCACCAGTAAAGGTCATTCGAAGCTTCACTCTCAGAAATTGAATTTTTCGATTTTGCTAGTTGTTTGGATTGAGTGTTGGCCCAATTGATTGGGATTGTCAAGAGGAGTTCAAAAATAAAATTTGAAATGATTTGGAGCACATTTGAGCTAGATTTGAGTTGAATTTCAGAAGATGCTTAAAGAAGAAGAAGAACTTGTGAAGCTCCATTAATAAGATTCATTTGTATAATAGTGTATAAGTAATGTATAATGGTGTATAAACACCTCTTATACATTATTTTATACAACTATATATATAATATACCTCTTTGTATAAAAATGTATAAGCATCTCTGACGAACTTTTTGTACGATTTTCACTTGCAATTCTTGATTAAAACTATTTCAAATCTTCATTAAATGACTTCAAACTTTGTATATAGTCTACTTAAACTAATTATAATAAGTTCAAACAATACCCACTTCAAATTTCTCACAAAATCATATTCAAAATCTAACAAGATTAACATTAAAGAAGATAGAGATTTTAGATTTCTCGTGTTTGTTTTTGAATTTTCGAAGTTGTGATAGGTGTGTAGAAACTTGAGGAAAAAGGAGAATGGAAACGTTTCACGCTTGATATAGAGCATAAAAAAAATGGAAAAAAATTTAAGTCTAAGCTTATTTATATTTGACTACACATTTACAAACTTGTAAATGGACTAAAATAATGCAAGATCAACTTATGAAGTACATTATTACATAATTTTATCTAGATTAATTCATATTAAAAACTTAGATACACAAAAAGCTATACAAGAAGTGTTTTATACGTTAGCGAATGCTACATATAAAAAAGAAGAAAGATAAATTAAAATATTAATTTAATTTTACCTAGTTTGAATTTTGAGAAGAAAAGGTATCAAACATTTAGATTTAGGAATAGAAGCAGATCTATAGAATGTTCATCTTTCATCTATCTTGTCTTTTACATTAATTAGACAACCTACCTCGATGAAATAAACCAAAATCCTTACAAAAATAATTCCACCGTCGTCTTTATTTGATTAAAAGTTAAAACCCTTATGACAAAAGAAGAATGAAAAGGATCCATAACAATCTAAAGTTTTCTCTGGACCCCCTCAAGTTTTAATGATATATTCTTTCTTAATATCTAAAATTATAAATCGTCGTTAATCTTTTAAGGCGGAATTGAATTGGCAGTAAATAGTAATTATTTTACTAGCAGATGTAATTATTATTGGCCAGGTGGCCAAATGTGTCTCTTGCCCTATAAAATTTGCTAAACTACAAATTTTGAATGCTATGAATCAATGCACTTCCTATGCTGTCAAGAACTAGAGAACGTCTCATCTCAAACTTCAACAGAAATTTTGCACAAAACCCCTCAACTTCCTCTTGATCTTTCCTTAATAAACATTCTGGAGAAAAAAAGTATATGGTAAATATTACTTAGGAAAGAAGGCCTTACTGAGGAATCAGATACAACCAAACCTCTGTATTGATTGAACAAAAAGTGTAAAACTCTTTTGTCGAACTAATTATTAGAATTATGGAAGGTAAATCTTAGCCAAACATAATTTATTTCAGATCTAGATCTGCAGGGTGTAAAAATAAAAAAAGAAAGAATACTTGTGAGTAATATTTCTTCATGCAATAGTTATACATCATTCATGTGTGACAGGCTTACATCTAGGACCGATTTGCATCATGAACATGAGAAAAACGGAAAGGAAGAGATGGGGATGTTCTTCCTCAAGAGATTCTCTTTGTTGTGGATTCTCTGGAGGCTAAATTGTTTTAGCCCCGAAAATCTCCCCTCTCTTGGATTTAGCTACCCTTATTTATATTAACAGCTTCTCCATTTGTCCAATGGTCTTTGACCAGCGTGCTTTTTCATTATCGCGCCCTCTATCGTTTGCTTGACCACTACATTTGTTCCGCGACGTGGGCTTCCTTACGTTCTGGCCCCGATGATGGTCGAGGTGCTCTTTGTCATTTTGCCTTGTGGGCATGACTACGACTTGGTCGACCCCATATCGTTCCTCTTAGGGATGATTAACCCATGGTCATATTTTGACCCATACAGTTAGTCCCTCAGTCTGATGGGGTCGCTTCTTGGCGGGCTGAACGAACGGACTTTGTTGATTTGTAAGTTAGGAGAAATCCGATCGTTGCGCGTCGAACGAGACCCTTAGGTTAGGGAGACGGTATGGCGTTTTGATTGGTATCGTCGAACCGTTACATTAGTTCGGAACTAAACCGTTGCGATGGTTTGCAGCGTCATGAAAGTGCTTTATGCATTATTGCGGCTCATGTTTCCCAGGCACCGTATCGTTTTCTGTGACCAATTAGTTTTTGATTGGCGGCTCTTGAGGTTTTCGCTCAAGACATTTATGTTCCTATAAATAGAGGGAAAACACCATTCTACCGCTATACTTTCCAACTTATCTGAAGAGTTTTACAAACCTTTACCTTCTTATATATTCCAAACTTCTGAGTTCATTCTCCTGCATTCAGAACTTGACGCCACCGTCTTCCCTCTTACTTCCTCTTACTCATTTATTTCGATCAATCGAGACAAATGGATGGTACCTCTTCCCGTGTTGACAAACTCGCCGAAGCTCCGGTGCCAAAAAATGACGCACCTGCTCTCAAAGAAGGAGCGGAGGTGGAGGAAGATGAGGGATTCCAACGGAGGCTAAAATATTGCCCCGTCCGGGGAAGTCATGGACTGACTTCAACAACCCTGCTGGAGAAGAACCGGATCATGTTCCCTCTATTATGGATGAAGCGGTGATTGCAGCGCTTAAGACCAAATGGGGGATTCCGAACCATGTTAAAATGTTGCTGGCGACGGGAGATGACATTGTACATTTGAACCTCCCAAGATACTGCGCATTCTATGTGTACCCTTTTGTTGTCGGGTATATGCCTCCTCTCTCTTCTTTGGTGGTAGACTTCTGTCGTTTCTATGAAGTGTGCCCGACTCAGCTTTCACTGTACGTGTACAAGCTTTTCCTCATGCTTCTCAAGTTTGCGGAGCTTGCCGGTCAAGAGGTCACTTTGGGGCACATGCTTAATATTTTTTCCCCTCAATTTATTCGAGGCACGATGATCCACATGCGCCACCGAGGAACAAATAGTCTGGTGGTGAAGATGGATGATAAATCTAATCGTCGTTTCTGGGAAAGCTACTTTTACGTGTGGACTGAGCACCTTGGGGGGACTCGTGCACGTAAGTTTCTATTTTAGTTTGTATTTCCTTTCGGAGTAGTGGTCGACCGTTTTTCTTCGGACGGCATTCCTAAATCATTTTTACTTTTGCAGCTGAGAGATTACCTCCCACGCCTGTTGACGATATCGGAGAATGGGTAAATGTCATCCTTCCTCATATGGTGGGTGTTCGTAAATGGGTGTCGTTCTATGAGAAATATGGGCATAAGCCTCTCACTGGTAAGTCAGCTCGCTGTAACTTCCCTGTCCTTTGCCTCGCAATTCAAACTTGTTGGTTATATGATTGTTTTTCTCCGGTAATAGGGAGAGTGCGAAAGGCGAGGGCTCCTCCGCTCGCATTCCGTCTATCAGTATCTTTTGCCCAGCCCGCGCCGAGGTCTGCTGCCCGGCCTATATCGAGGGCTACTTAATCTGCACCTATGGTCGGGGCCGTTTGCATGGAAATTATTCCTCAACCTAAAACTCTGGCTCCTACTGCCCGCTCAACAGGTGAATCTTACCATGCTAAAAACGGAGAGGGTCCGTCGAAGAGATGGCGAGTGAATTCTGAAGTGGCTCCTTCTGTCGAAGCATCTTCAGGGGGAGACCTTCCCTTGGCAGTGTCTGAAATTGGTGGTGACGCTAACCTGGCCATAGAGGCGAACCAAGTGGTAAAGGCCATCCCAACGGCAGAGGCTTCAGCTGTTGTGAACGATCGACAGGCTACTGCGGCGAGAGGCCGGGGTCCTGAGGCCGCTGAGGCCATCCTTCATCATCCAGATCGAATCGAGCTTCTTATTTATCCTCAAAGAGTGGAAAGGGTGTCGTCGTGGATGACTACGAATCTGACTCTGGTCTTGACCCTGACGATGTCAAGATGTTCGAGGAGGGCTTCACCCATACTGTAGTAAGAGCGGGAGGACCTTCTCGTATAATTGAGATTCTGTCGGAGCTCAATGTTCTGAGGGACACGGAGGGTTTGGTGCCGCAGTTTGACCTTTTATGCTCCACCGCAGAGTGCGCGGCTCTTCGGCACGCCAACGACGTCGAATTAATGAACGAAACGGTTGTCATGGGCTTGAGTGTAAGTTTCTTTTTTTTGTTCCTTTTGTTTTTGCCGTTCTTGACCTTCACAAACTCTCCTTTTTTTTTGCTTTCATTCTTACTTTTTGGAGATTGAAAGTGCTCGTACAGCCGACACTCGGGCCAAGATTTTTCTGAAGATGCTGGAAAAGTATTGGTGCTACCGCAATGAGCAGCTCAGGGTGAGCACCGACAATCAATCTCTTAGGGAGTAGCTGGAGAAAAGGGTTTAGGAGATGATGCAGTCCATTCATAGGAATAGTGAGCTCGAGGAGCTACTTCGTGCAAAGGAAGAACTTTAGCTGGGAAAGGGGGTCGCTGTAGAGTGTGAGCATCTTCAGGCAAAGGTGTTTTCGTTGCAATTCGAGCTCGATCAAAATGTCATCAGAATTTAGGCTTTGAGTGCACAATGACTGGGGAAGTTAACCAAGCTGGAGAGGAAAGTGTCCGAGTTAGAAAGCGCCGAGAGTGATCGGGTGTCGGCCTCAGCAAGGGCGACGGCGTTGGAGGACACTATCCGTGTTCTCCAATCCGAGCAGGAATCCGAGAGGACAACAGCCACGCTAAAGGAGGCAAGGCTTGAAGAGTGTATTGGCGAAATTGATAGGGAAGCTTCAAACTTGGGAAATCGGGTCGCTGTACTCGAGGCTGAAAATGTGCAATTGCTGGCCCAAGTTGAATCAACCTCTACCGATGTCCCTCGCCACTTGCACAAGTTTTGGGTTCATGTCGAAGCCCAACGGGACATATACAAGAGTTTGTAGGAGATGGGTAATGTTTCTGGGGCTGCTTATGAAGGAGCCCGAAAGAAGGCCCAAGAGGCTTGTGTCAACTGCGGCTATGACCTTGTGATATCGGAGTCCTGCGAGGAGGCTGATGTTGAGGAGGAATTTCTTGGAGATGACGATGGGGAGAACGGCGGTGATGATGCCGAGTGAAAAGTTATTGCCTTAGGATAGGTTTGTTTTTCCTATATTGGGCCTATTTTGGCCGTATGTAAGGTGTGAACGTTGAGCACGTCTAAATAAAAGGGTTGTTTCGTCGATGTACGTCCTTTGAATTTCTCTCCCTTTCCATTGCTTTACATATTTGTTTTTTGCCGTAGACCTTTAGATTTTTTATTGGCGAACCTGTGTGAGTCCGAATGGAGTTTCTCCGGGTTTGCACACTTGGGAGAGATTGACTTTTGATTTTTCACTTTAGGTGGAATCATCTTTGATTCAAACAAGGTTGAATTCAGATTCGTTGTTTCGGACGAAGTCGATTTCGACTTGAATCGTTCGAGGGGGATCGAATTTGCTTGCCAATTTGGGCGAAGTCAACATTTTCATACGTGTTTGGGTGAGGTCAAACTTGGAACTTGGAGATAAGTTCGAAAAATAAAGACTTATGTTTGACGATGATCGATGGTCGTAGAGGTGTTATTTCGAGTAAGACCGAAACTTCAAACCGTGTAATTTGAGCGAGGTTGAATTTTTCTTTTGGTGGTGGCCCTTGACCATAGGGGTGTTATTTCGAGTGAAGGTCGAAATGTTAACACGTTGTGATTCGAATGAGGTCGAATTCTTCTTTGGCGATGGCCTTTGGCCATAGGGGTGTTATTTTGAGCTAAGGTCGAAATGTTAGCCCGTTGTGATTCGAACGAGGTCTAATTCTTCTTTTGATGATGGCCCTTGTCCGTAGGGGTGTTATTTCGAGCAAAGGTCAAAATGTTAACCCATTATGATTTGAAAGAGGTCGAGTTCTTTTTTTAGCGATGGTCATTGGTCGTAGGGGTGTTATTTCAGGCTAAGGTCAAAATTAACCGTTCTGATTCGAACGAGGTCAAATTCTTCTCTTGGGGATGGCCCTTGACTGTAGAGGTGTTATTTCGAGCTAATGTCAAAATGTTAACCCATTGTGATTCGAACGAGGTCGAATTCTTCTTTTGGCGATGGCCCTTGGCCGTAGGAGTGTTATTTCAAGCTAAGGTCGAAATGTTAACCTATTGTGATCCGAACAAGGTCGAATTCTTCTTTTGGCGATGGCCCTTGACCGTAGAGGTGTTATTTCGAGCTAAGTTAGAAATTTTAACCCGTTGTGTTACTGTTAGATTTTGGATAATTTCACAGGTCACCGTACTGTTTATGCATACGTCGGAGTGAATCCTGGCATACTTGGTTTTGTTTTTACTAGAGAATATTGGGTGTTCCCTGGGGGAGACCCAGTTTTACTCAGCTTCTGCGTTTCCTAGGTGACTCCCAGTTTGCTTAATTGTGCTTGCGTTGTAGAATACGGTGCATTTCCTGGGTAAGTCCCAGTTTGCTTAATTTTGCTTGCGTTGTAGAATACAATGAGTTTCCTGGGTGACTCCCAATTTGCTTATTTTGCTTGCGATGTAGAATACAGTGCATTTCCTGGGTGAGTCCGAGTTTGCTTAATTTTGCTTGCTTTGTAGACTACCTTGATGGGGAATACAAAATGTTTCTCTGTTTCATTCACTGGAGAATACTATACATGTCTATTTCGTACATATATTGGAGAAGTTTCCATGTATCTAGTCCATTCATCGTATGGCATAGAGAGACAATCGGCAGGCGGGGTGATGAATTAAAATTTTAAACTTCGAGACGTCACCTCGTAAAAGTCTACCCGAGAAAACCCACTCGAGACAAAATTCGGGCGAGGGAAAGAGAGTACAATTTTGGGGGGCGTCCTTTTTCAGAAGTTGAAGTATTGAGATGGGCGACATTCCAATTGTTCTGTAGTAATTTTCCTTCCATTGTTGCTAGTTGGAATGCTCTTTTGCTCGCTTGCCTATGCAAGTGCCCGCGTTCCTGTCTAAACCAACAATAGAGGATAAACCAAAACGAAATTTTCCGTACCTCGATCTGACGGGTCAGCGAAAAGAGCGGCATTGTAGTGTTACTCGTTCTGCCTGGTTTTAGATTTGACGACCGTGTTCGGCTCCATCTATAATAGCGTCTGAGCTTCGCGCGGGTTGAGCCCACCTTGCTTGCTGAAGTGTTGAAATTGAGTTCCGGTTCGAGCTCGTTCGATTTGTATATACAACAAGGGATACGAGCTAATATATATGCCCATCCCTTCAAAGGACCGCGCAACAAGCTGTCGTCCTTTCATAAAGGGTAGACATACATGCTATATATATATATATATATATATATATAAGTAAAATGCATCGAACGAGGGTGTGATCACGCAGTTAACCATGATCCTATTTTGAACGTATGTATGTCATGCCAACCCTGTCGCTACTGGCGAGATGTGGGTTTTGCATAGATATTGGTCGTAACTTCTACTTTTATGTAGCAGCCTCACTTAGGTTAGTATTGTTGTCTCGAAGGTTTATTTACCGCTCTTTCAAATGGGTGGCGGCGTTTCGCCTGTTCTAGATCTGAAGGAAACTAAGAAATTCCCACAGATGGTGCCTAATTATTTGAACAAAAAATATAAAAGTCTTTTGTCAAACTAATTACTAGAATTATGGAAGGTAAATCTTAGCCAAACATAATTTATCTCAGATCCAGATCTGCAGGGTGTAAAAATTTCTATTATATAGAAGAGAGAAGAGGAGGTTGACCAAGGGCATAATGGTCATTTTAAATATATTGGTGCATTATTTGTTTGTATATTAGGCTCAAAAGTTTGGTTGTGGGTTCTTAATAACTAGAAAAACCAAAACTAACGCGCCCATAAGCTATTAAATTCTTTAGGTGGACCTTACTTCCCATTCAACCTTCCTTATCTTTATTAAATGCATACTTGATTGTTATTATTATTATTTTCAATAAGTACTTTTAACTAGAAAAAATATTTTTTTGATAATTTATAATTCAAATGTTTGTCTGAATAAAAATACTAAGGTCACATACATTTATATATGACAATTCTATTATTTTCTTAAGAAATATTATTTTATTTATTAATTATTTCAGTTAAAGAAGATTTCATTAAAAAAGAATTAGTGATAATATATGTAGATTTACATTCAAATATTATTATATCATTATCAATTGATATCATTTTATACAAATTTCTATTGGAATACTTCATAAAATTCAGAAAAAAAGTATTTAAGAATAAAATATAGTTTTAAATTTCCTTTTTTATTATAAAATATAAAAAATTATAATAATTATAATAATTATCCCCTCTCTAAAATATGAGTTGAGAATATCTGAAGTAAAAATTAAGATAATTAATTTGTGAAATTATTTTCTTTTAAAAATCGTTATATATTAGGAAGTATGAGAAGTATCGTCATACAGGATTATACTTCTCCCTCTATGATCGAAGTTAGTTGAGTACATACTCTATTCAATTAGAATTCAACATTATAAAAATTTAAAAATAGATAAATATACAATTAATTATTTTTAAAATAGTCTCAAAAAATACTACTATTGTGATGATAATTGCATTATATCCTAAATAGTATCTCAATCATATCGAATGAAACTAGAAAAAACTGCAATATTTCAATTTATGGTCGACTTGATTAGTATATAGAGTGATCGGAGTATTAATTTATTTATAATATTATGTCATTCAACTAGAACAAATCACAAATTTTCTTGTTAAAATTCTTAATAATTAAAATCACGATTATTATTTAAAAGAACCAAAAAATACCCTTTCATCAACTATTTGGAATAATATTAATATTTAAATTATGATTAGTACAAAAAGAAAAAGATAATGCATTAACACACTGAAAATACTAAAAGAATAAAACTATATATCATTCAATTTAGAAAATGAGAAAAATACATGACGAATTATTTTTCAACTGACGTTTTAATTACTATTTAATAATAATTAACTTAAGGCTTAGTGATGCAAAAAAATGTAAAATAAAAAAGGGCCTATGTAGAAATAATTTAAATTCTACTTGAATTATTATCTAATCATTGTATAATAAAGCATTAAACTCGACAAGTGTTTCAAAGTGATTGGTATAGTAATACGATTTCAGAAAAATTAAAATGCACATAATGCAAAAGATAAATTACAATACATGTAATCGTGGTTCTATACGTTATTACAGAAAAGCCTATTCTCTTTCTTCTTTCCCTAAAGGCGTAGAAAGTGTGTAATTAACAATAGACCAAGAAATATTAAAAGAATGAAAACAAGAAGGAAAAAAAAAAGCAACAATTGGGCCCGTGCATCGCACAGGTACATCATCTAGTAAAAAATAAAAAAAGGAAGAACAATTGTGAGTAATATTTCTTCATGCAATATTTATGCATCATTCATGTGTGATAAGCTTACATCTAGGACTGTTTTGCATCATGAACATGAGAGAAACGGAAAGGAAGAGAAGGGGTTGTTCTTCCTCAAGAAATTCTCTTTGTTATGGCTTTTTAGTGGCTAAGTTGTTTTAGCCCAGAAAATCCCCCCCTCCCCCAACCCCTCTTGGGTTTAGCTACCCCTATTTAAATGAACAGCTTCCCCATTTGTTCAATGATCTTTGACCAGCGTGCTTTTTTGTTACCACATCCTCTATCGTTTGCTTGATCACTACATTTGTTTCGCGATGTAGGCTTCCTTACGGTCTGACCCCGACTATGGCCGATGTGCTCTTTGTCATTTTGCCTTGTGGGCATGACTACGACTTGGTTGACCCCATATCGTTCCTCTTAGGAACGATTAACCCATGGTCAGATTTTGACCCATACATGTATAACAATATTTTGGCTGCTATAATAAAGTACTATTATGGAAAACATAGATTATAACATTACATGAAAAATTGGTTCTAAAAAAAACTTTGCCTTTATATTAAAGTGTTGTCATAGAGGATGAATGTTATAAAGAGGTCTGACCGTATATTGATATAAAAGGTTTCCTTCAGACTTTGATTAGGATAGACAATCTAATCTACAAACTAATTCTCAACCAAGCCAAAACGGGTTCACCATTTAAGCTAACTAATATCTACACTCTGGTAACTTCATGGATTGCACTTGCCAAGTATTTCACATTGCTGCTTGTTACCCCTGCCACGCTGCCATATGATAATGCATCAACCATGTCAGTTGCAAAAGCATAAGAATTGGAGATCATAAAATGTTTTGTTCTTGAGCAGAACAATTAAATCGACAAACCGATGGAGCAAGCTCTTTGATAGAAATCAAAACCAATACCCTATTGTAACTTCCCACATTAGAGTAGTTTTAGACAGATAAACCACTTATTTCTTGGAGAACTTATCACTATGAGCGAAACTATGTACGAACCCCTTCGTCAGAAAATTACATAATATAGAGTAAGAATGAATTCTCTTTGTTACATGTGAGCTGTTGAATCCCCTTGATAAGAAGAAAAAAGCATGTCTAGTAGTAAAGGGGTTCAAAATTTCTTTACGACGTTATGTTCAAATTCCAACTATGACATCCTAGAATTTTTTGAATCCCCTTGTATAAATTTTACGTTCCGCCACTGCTTGTCACAACTACAAATGAGTTATCTCAGTGTTCTTTGACAACTTCTGCTATTTTAACCCACTATGTGTGTAGCAATTCTCTCCTCTCTTAGTGCACGATAGAATGCATGTGCTAACGTACGCTGATCAGCAATGGGGAGGGGCAGGCCGAAGAGAAATGCAACTACAATCCAGTTGGTTGATTACACAGGAATGAGCATCGACACTCAAAGTCTGGGAACACAAAGTACTAGGGGTATGCATTCGATTTATCAATTTGATTTTGACCCTTATCGATTATCGATTTGTATATATGCTTATCGTTATCGTTTCAATAAGGTTTCGATTTTTTCGATTTCGATTTATCGATTTTTGGGGCTTATCGATTTGGTTATTGATTACACCAATAAGAAAATTTACGGGATTCAACGGAAAGTATATCGTTATAAATACGCCTAACTAATATGGACCAAAAGAAGCTAAAATAAAACGAACACTGTTTATAACATAAAAATTGTGTCATCAAGCACATGCAACGAAACTAAAGCAAGGGATCAAGTGTATAACACCAACACTCCAACGGTATAAAAAAAAATACATCATCACGGCTAATTCTATTTTCCATTAATTTGAACTTCATTCCCTTGAGCTTTAAATATGATCATTCCTTAAATGTGGTAGATGAAATAATAGGGCTAGGGACTTAGGGTAAAGGAAAGGATATTATAGAATAAGGGTAAAAAAATAATAATAATAAATTATTATTATTTTATTTTTTTTAGTATTTCTTATCGGTTTATAGATAACTTATCGGTTCATCGATAAACCGATAACCGAAGAGGACAAAATCGAAATCAAAATCGATAACTCGATAAGGAAAATTTCGAAATCGAAATCGATAAACCGATATCGATAAACGATAACAAATAATCAATTCGATTTATCGATAAAACGATTCGAATGCACCCCCTACAGAGTACTATGATCAAAGAAGCAGGGAAAACACCAATAGAACAGTGGCCGCCGTTGTCACACAAAGGAAGGTATGAAAACTCCTTGTGATAAGGTAATAAGTAGTGAGAAAATAGCTTCTGGAGCTCCGACGAAACATGCAAAAACCCTAGCTCTAGTAAAACTGAGACAATTGAAAGGAATCCTATAGAGATTACTGGAGAATTGGGTGCAATTAGGGATACAGGTACGGCGATTAAACCTCAAGGGAAATGGCCAACTGCTGATGTCGCGACAGGTAAAAAACAATGGGCAAATCTATTCATGGGAAACCGACTTGCAGCAAATGGATCTGAGCTTTACTGCTCCAACTCTAAAAAATAGTGAGGTAATTGTTGAACTCTGTAAAGAAGAAGTCGAGGAGGAAATTCAGAAGTGGAAGCAAACTCTAATTCTGTATGTTGTTGGAGGAACTCAACTATAGGAGCCATGCAACGATTCACTGCTTCAGCTTGGAACTTCACAACAAAACCAAAAGTGTATTTCCGCAATGATGGATACTTTGTGGTAAGATTCAATTCCAATGATGACATGGATGAAGTGCTGTATTCAGGACCTTACATGTTGAACAATAAGCCTATTATTATGAATGTGTGGTCTGCTGATTTCGATTTTAACAACGAAGTTTTACAGACCATCCAGTGTAGGTCAAGTACCCTAACCTTCCTCTGAATTGTTGGGGAAATAAGTCACTGAGCCGGATTAGTAGTGTCTTGGGAATTCCTCTATGTGCTGATGTTTGCACTACTCAACTAGATCAGATTTCCTATGCTAGAGTGTTGGTTGAGATGGATGTTATGAAAGAACTTCCTAGATCCATTAAGGTGACTGATCCTAATGGAGGGAGTTCATGCAGGAGGTAGCGTATGATTGGGTACCTGAATTCTGCCACAAATGTATGCAAGTAGGTCGCAAGTGCAGAACAGATGACCAGCTAGGACAAAAACCTAAGCCTAAAAGTCAGAAGCAGAAGTAGGAATGGCAGCCTAAACAAAAGTGCAGGAAGCACCTATAGCTGACAAAGGTCAACAAAAGATGGCACCTCCTAGTGCTGGAGAAAATGCAAGGACTAGTGCAGAATCAACTAAAGGAGATGAGGACCAAGCGTGGCAGACATTTATAGGGAAATCAGCAGCCGGAAGCAGAGAGAGACAAGCACCTAATACAGTCAATGTGATCAATGACTTTAATCTTGTCACAGAGTCTAAACTATAGTTAACAGTACCAAGGAAAATGAAGGAACAAGTAGGAAAAGAGGTAATACAGGGCAGGATGGGCCTGCACAGTCCCTCTTTATACCTGTATGATTTGGTCACATGGAATACAAGGGGACTAAACAAAACCCCTAGACAAAAAGATGTCAAGTTGTTCATTAGAAGTAATAAAGTTCATATGATCGCACTATTAGAGCATAAAATAAAATAAAAGAAGGCCATGCAAGTAATCAGGAGAATCACTCCTGGATGGGCATGGATAGCTAACTATGAGTATAGTAGTAGAGGTAGAATCTGGCTACTGTGGGATACAATTGAGGTAGACTGCATGGAGTCGGGAATATCATCTCAGTTTATACATGCTTCAGCAAACATTAAGAGACTGAGTATGATGTTTACTTTTACAGCTGTTTATCGGCTGCACACTTTGGATGACGGGAGGAGTTTATGGAGTGACCTGACAAGCTTACATGCCATACAACAAGGTCCATGGTTGATAATGGGTGACTACAATGTTATTAGATCAGGAGAAGACATACCAATTGGTAACCCTATAGAAGAAATAGAGATTAGACTTTAATAATTTCATTGTAGATACTGGGCTGACAGAAATGAAGATTAGTGGGAGAAGCTTTACATGGACTAATGGGCACACTTATAGCAAGATTGATAGAGCTTTGGTTAATACTGAGTGGATATTGACTATGCCACACCTGGAAGTATGGTTCATGGATCCATCCTACTCTGATCATTCCCCACCGAGCATAACATTGGAAGAGTCTGAAGATAAAACTCCTAAATCATTCAAATTCCTAAATCACTTAGGAGAGCATAAAGACTTTGACACTAGTCAGTAAAGCATGGGAGAGGTCAACTGAGCAGAATACTATGAAGGATACATAGCAGAAACTGAAAAGAGTAAAGCAAGCTATGAAGGCTTTAAATAATGCCGAGTACAATGAAGTTTGCAATCGGATAAAACAGCAACAAGTATGTGATATGTAGGAACAAATGAGGGCCCTTGGGCAATCAGAGGCTATGGGTGCAGCAGAGAAAGACATGAAGACACAATTGGAGAAATGGCTAGGGGTTGAAGAACGTATTATGAAGCAGAAATCAAGAGTACAATGGCTGCAGCTAGATAATACTAAGGGTCCGTTTGGCCAAGCTGCAAAAATCAGCTTATTTTGAGAAGCACTTTTTTTCAAAAGTGCTTTTCTCAAAAGTACTTTTGTTGAGAAGCAGTTAGTGTTTGGCTAATTAGTTTGACAAGCACTTCTGAGCAGCAATTAGTGATTGGCCAAGCTGTTAAAAACTGCTTCTAAGTGTATTTTTCTCAAAAGTGCTTCTCAAAAAAGTGCTTTTGGAGAGAAGTAACTTTTTTCTACTTCTCCAAAACTGCTTCTGCTTCTCCTCAAAAGCACTTTTTTTTCCTTCCAGAAGCTTGGCCAAACACCTTATTTTTTGGCCAAAAATAAGCTTGGCCAAACAGGCTATAATACAACATACTTCTTTGCAAGCATGAAGAGCAGATACACCCAAAACAAGATTAGAAGATTAATAAGGGGCAATAGGGATCTAGTGCAAACAAAGCAAGGAATTGAAGAGGAAGTGATCGGGTTCTATCAGCAGTTACTAGGCTCCTCGGCTACAGAACTGCCTACTATTAACCCAATAGTAACGAGGGATAGCCCATTAGTGAATAGAGAACAACAATTACATGTGATGGCAACGGTCTCTACAGAGAAAATCTGCCATGATGTGACAGGCATATGTGACACCAAAGCTCTTGGTTGTTATGGCTTCAATGCATTATTCTTTAAGAGAGCCGGGTCTGTGATAGGAGATACAATTACAAGTGCTGTGATGGAATTCTTTTCAAGTTCAAATATGTACCAGCCTATAAACTGCACAACAATCACTGAATATAGGCCAATATCATGCTGCACAACTATACAAGATTATATCTGAAGTGCTAACAAATAGACTTCAAGGAGTGATGGATGGTCTGGTGGATAGGAATTAGTCAGCCTTTGTTCCTGGTAGGCTAAGAAATGATAATATAATTCTCAACCAAGAGCTAGTGAAAGGGTATGGCAGGAAAGGTGTATCCCCTAAATGCATGATCAAAGTGGACATGAAGAAGGCTTATGATTCTGTTGAATATGGTTATCTGGAACAGGTGTTGACAAATTTGCAGCTCTTAGTGAAGTTTGTGCAATGGATTATGAGGTGTGTGACAACTGTCTCATATTCCATCATCATCAATGGGCAACCTACAACACCATTCCGGGCAAAGAAAGGTTTGAGGCAGGGAGACCCCTTGTCTCCTTATCTATTTGTGTTGGCTATGAATACTTGACCAGACTTCTGAAAACACTCTAGAAGGATCCTAATTTCAATTACCATCCTAAGTGTGCCAAAATGAATATTGTCCAACTCAGCTTTGCTGATGATTTACTGCTCTTTTGTAGAGATGATATCATATTTGTGCAATTGTTGTATAAGTGCTTCCAGGATTTCTCAAAAGGCTTCAGGATAGTTACTAATGCTGACAAAAGCTCTATTTTCTTTGGAGGAGTAAGTACTGATATGCGACAGGAGATATTGCAAGTCCTAGGCTTTTCAAAAGGGACATTACCAGTTAGATATCTGGTAGTACCCTAAGTACCAAACGACTATCATTAGTTCAATGCCAGCCTCTCATTGAGAAGATGTTAGGGAGGATCCAGTCATGGACTTCAAGGTTTCTATCTTATGCAGGGAGAATACAACTCATTAAAAATGTTCTCATTTCTATTCAAGTATTCTGGTCCCAGGTTTTTCTGCTGCCAAAGAAGCTGATTCAACTAATTGAAAATGTGTGTCGCAGATTCCTATGGACTGGAGGGGTGGAGGTATCAAAGAAAGAACTACTGGCTTGGGACAAACTCTGCCACCCTAAAGCAACAGGTGGATTGAATTTACTTGATGTAGGAACATGGAATAGGGCAGGTGTTTGCAAACTCCTGTGGAATTTATGCAAGAAAAGGACAAGAGGTGGGTGCAATGGATTCACACTTACTATAAGAAGTAGGGGTGTACAAACCGAACCGGAAAATCCGCATCAACCCGAAAAGTCAAACCAATCCGATTAAAAAACCCAACTAGTTTTGGTTTGATTTTGTTTGGTATTGAGTAAAAAATTCCGAACCAAACCAACATATAAATATATAATTTTTATATATACTTTTAAGACTTTTTATAGAATTTTCTTTAAAAAATATCAAGTGTTAGTAAAATGCGTCAATCTCTTTGTTCTTCCATATTCATATGTCAAGATATATTAAATTCTTATATTTTCTCGAATTTAAAGTGGCATTTCGATAATTTAAAATTATATTGAATATATCATTATATAGGTAGCATATTGATTTTTATTTTTTAATTATTAAATCTGGTTAACCTTGAAAGTGTATATCGAATAAAAATTATTGTCAAACGACTAAAAAATAACTATCATGTATTACTAAGAAAATTTTTCCATAAGAATATTTTAATAGATCATATGTTTGTCAATTTTTTCAACTTTTACTAAATATATATTTACTTATAAAAAATTTAACAAAGTAAGATTGAAATTAATATTCATGTAATAAAAAAATCCGAGAAACCCGAAAAATCCGATAAAACCGAACCAATCCAAATCGATATAGTTGGTTTGGTTTGGTTTTGATAAAAACCGAACCAACCCGGTCCATTTATACCCCTAAGAAGAAGCATAACTCATTGTGGGCTGAGGCGGACCCAGGATTTGAGCATGACGGGTGCACTGTTGTATGCTAATTATTACCGATAAAATTTGGCGGACAACTCTTTGAAAACTCAATGATTATGATGACTTATCATCCAAGTACAAATAAAAAGAAGCTCTAAAGAAAAAGAAAATATCGAACAAAGAGATAGATTTCTTTGCAAAATATGTGCTACGGAAAGGGAAGATATTTGATTTAAGACTGTTTCAAGCTTTAAAATTTTGAGCTTTTTCTCAATTTAAAAAGGGTTCTGTGATCAAAAGGGTGTTCAAACTTCAAAAATTATCAAAAAACCTAATAAACAATTCAAGATTAAGGGTGTGCTAATAGTTAAAGAACTGAAGAAAAGCCTCAAACACTTAATTAGTTGTCATTGCCGAATCAGAGTTGACAGATTGTCACTACTTTATCAAAGTGATTGTTGAAGAAAATTGTAGAAGAAGAATTTGTATTTTTTTTTTTTTTTACTTCGGAAGTGCGATAAACTACAATTTGAGGCTTTTAAATTTAAGGAAGGGATTTGAAAAAGAATAAAATTAAGTTGACTATTATATATTAAAACTAAAATATATTTGAATTCAAAAAAAAGATAGAAGTAAAAAGTGAAGCAATTTGCTATTAAGTACAAATTACTAGTTGAATTCAAAAGAAAGTAAAATAAAAAGGAGTAAGAGGTGAAGATGGGTTTTGAACCCACGACCTCAGCAAAAGTTGGAAACTTAAAATACCCTACAAAACCACTCCTCCAATTCGCCTCTTTGTGTCTAGGGGCACACGAAAAATATTTTAGGGGTCCCAACTATATGCAATAAGATATATATTCAACGTTTTTGCGGATGTTAACGGGTTCCCGTGACCCCTCAACCATCAACGTAGGTCCGCCCCTGATTGTGGGGTGCTGAACCAAAGCAAGCCTCTTGGATTGTTCAAAAGATACTGAAAGCTAAGAACTACTTTGAGGAAGTTGGATATGCAGAAGAAGATGTAGCGGGAATGGAAAAGTTCTCTATCAAGGCCATGTATATGCAGCTTAGAGGAGACTTTGCTAAAGTGTCATGGAGGAAACTGGTTTGCAATAATGTTGGGTTGCCCAAGTGGATCTTTACACTATACCTGGCTGCTCATAGACGACTACTAACTAAGGACAGATTGAGGGGATGAGACTGTTTGGAAGACGCAACTTTCCCACTCTGCAATACAGAAGATGAATCCATTGATCATCTTTTCTTCAACTGTTCATAAATCATACACAGCACGAGTGTGGACATCAATGTTACAATGGCAAGGGATACATAGACTGGTGATGCCATGGGAAAATGAGATAGCATGGGCTGAGAAACACTACAGGAGAAGGAGCACAAAAGCTGAAGTATACAGGTTGACACTTGCTGGTAGCTTGTACCATATTTGGCAA
Source organism: Nicotiana glauca (assembly GCA_026770625.1). Lineage (NCBI taxonomy): Eukaryota > Viridiplantae > Streptophyta > Magnoliopsida > Solanales > Solanaceae > Nicotiana > Nicotiana glauca. Next base: position 69,495 of record MU686292.1, on the reverse strand, counting down.
GAAAGGAATGGCAGAATCTTCCAAGCAAAGCAAAGGTCAGCAGCAATACATAGTAGACTAATAACACAAGATGTACATAGTCGAGGAGCTTCCAAGCTGAGATTACAGAGAAGATTAATGGATCTTAACTACTATCCTACTGTTCAACTAGATGTTTAAATAGTAGGTATAGCAGTTAGTAACAGGGAAGACAAGATGAGTAGCTGAATCTGGGGCAGCTGTCCAGATCAGGCTAGAACAGAACAATATGTAAATAGTTCTGGTAAATAAAATAAAAAATTGGTTTAATTACCAAAAAATAAAAACCTACTATGTGTGGTTATATTGATATCACCTTTCCGATTACAATACAATCTGCAGTGTCATATATATTGATATTAGTACTTAAATTCAAGAAATCTGACTTAAATACCTGATGCGTCCATCATTAGTCATGTATATATGGAAATCCCTCTGCAATCGGTTAACCTCTTTAGGGGATAAACCAGAAAAGTAAAACATTCCGACCTGAAATATTGACATTTAGCAGCTGTATTTGATATATGGTTGCACAAACACTTAAGAATACCTGCTTGGTTATATGTTCCCAATTTGCAGACGAACTCAATTCTTCAAGAGTTTGACGTAATGTGAATCTCATTCTGATCATGCGATCTGCCATGACCTTAAGCAAAAGATATAATCAGTAAAGAGTAAGGAAATGGAATGGTAATTAGAACCTAGTAATACATAATGCAACATCAATTACCTTAATTTCCTCTTCCCAAAGTGCCTTTAAATCAGCATCGTTCAAGATTGTAGATACTAATAGTGGGCCGTGAAGAGGAGAGCTACTGTACATTGCCCTGACTATCTGCTGCAACTGGCTCTTGATTGCAGTGGCTTGCTTTTCATCCCTGGAGACAATACTGGTTTCCAAAACAAAACAAGAAAAGGGGAAGCAAAAAGACGGGATGTTTTGAGAATTGGAGACTAATCAAGAAACTATGAAAGTAACAGACCGTGTGGACTACTAAGCGCCAAAGTGGATTCAAGATTACACTAAGAATGGACAAGTTAAAGTTACTATGTTTGTTGATTCGGTGGTTTATTCTTTTGTTCGTAAGTGGATTGAGTAGATTGTCTAACCGATGAACGTTTAGTATTATTTCGATGTTGTTCAAAATGAGGAGTTGTAAAACACAATAGCTTGAAGTGGTCTACCTGACACAACCTACTCGGTGTCCATACAATCCCATGTTTTTGGAAAAAGACTGAGCACAGCCCAGTAGATGTCCGTCGTCAAGGAATATCCGAATAGCAGTAGCATCTTTCTCAAGGTCCCCGCTAGCAATTCCTTGATAAGCCATATCAAAAAAAGGAAAATGATTCTTGATCTGAAATCAATTTTCACAAGAGATACCACATAAGATAGACTAAAAAAGTAAACTAAGAGGAAGAAAAAAGAATAAATAATTTCACTAACCTTGAATAGGTGAGAGATTTCTTTCCACTGCTCATAGTTGGGGTCAATACCAGTTGGGTTATGAGCGCAAGGATGAAGTAAGAAAAAGGAACGATCTGGAGCATTCTGTTAGATCAAATGAATAGGGTCATGATTAGTAATCTAAACTCCTTAAGCGGAAGGTTAACAACAGCAGAGTTTACAACAACCACCACCACCAGTGGGATTACAGGTGGGGTCTGGTATAACAAAAGGGGCCGCGCGACAGGCTCACGCTGCACAAGTTATGACTTAGGCTCGACCACTTGGGCCAACCTTAGGCTTGCACCCCTCCTAAAGTGCAAGCAGAGTTCGCCTTCAGATATTGTAACCACATACAACAGTATCGCAAAACGAGTATCTGTATAATGATATAATGAATATTATTGCATGGCTGCAAAGGCATTTCCTCTATTACATTTTTTCAGGTAGGAGGATCATATGCATAGTTACTTTCTGACATGATTCTTCAGCAAAGAGTTAATTGACTAGGTTGTTCGGACGACTCTCCGAAAAATGTTGTCACACTCATGTCGGATCATCCAAAAATGTACTACTTTTGGAGGATCCGACATGCACTCAACTACATTTTCGAAGAGTCCGAGCAACATAGTTTATTGGTTACATCTAAACAACTCAGCAACATAATCCATCTTTTACAAAGGCACACAATCTCATATGTGCAGGAAAGGGTGCAAAAGTCATGTAAGGATGCAAGATTTGGCAGTGAAGTTAAAGCAAAATTTTCACAACAAAATTAGAGAATATCCTTTTCATCCTCCAGCATAAAACCAAACCTTGATATCATTCAGGAGTGCTTGAAATTGCAATCCTTTTGTATCAGGATCATAATAGTTGTAGGTACTCGTACAAACTTCAGAATCCCTCCAAATGTCATTGTGGCTTCAAAGGACACAATTCAATCACATTTACAAATTAATAACGACATTGCATGAAAAAAAATTATAAACATGAAAAACATTTACTTAGACCAAGTTGGCATTGGTAGAAACATTCGTGAGTCAGGATAGAAGCGCCTTTGGAATTCAGCAAACAGACGGCATGCACCAGTCCCTGAAAGAGCTGGAACTCCAGCAAACCTGCTTTCTCTAACAACATTAGAGTCATATCCATAAGCCAATTTCACACAGTCCTGCACGAACTTTGACTTTGCTGTTGCTTTTGTTGATTCCCTGCCAATACCGCCCCAATATTAGACCAAACGACATGTTTAACAAAAGAGAGAAATGTGAAAATGGAACTGCGGTCCTGTATCCATGGTAAGCTTTAAAAGAAAATTTGACTGTACAAAAGCACAACACAAAACTACACTCCGGTACATGAACTAGAAAAACAATGGTCATGGTTGCAGTGAAATAGGATGAATCCAGAAAATGTTTCTCATTGAATATTTTGCAAATATCGTGAAAGTATTTTAGCACTCAACCAAAAAATGTTAAGGTAACGGGTGAGGTAATCCAAGATCCTTATAAAACACTTTGGATGCTCTTATACATCCAATGTGGGACATTTTGGGCTCATTTGGGCATAAATATTGTTCCACTCTTTGCAAATACTGAATCCAGTAGCTTGGCCATTGCAAATACTGAATTCCATAATTTAGACTTCGAGTAAAATATTGAAACACTGGGTTGAAGGTGTATTTTAAGTGAAGTACTGGTTTGCACTTAAAAATCTTCACTTGTTTTCTAAGTGAAGTTCATTCCGATCACTAGGTCAACTCCACGGATTTTTTTCAACTTCAACTCAAACATTGTCCCACATCTAAGTAGTAAGAAAAAAGTGAAGTACATACGAGCGCGGACATTGCCCAGCCTCTTCAGTAAAAGCAATATGTTTCGATCCCAAACTAGTTGGTTTTAGCTATATACAACAACAACATACCCAGTGTGATCCCACGAGTGTGGTCAGGGGAAGGTGGGTGTAGAATCCTTAATACTTGTCCTGCGCCACCTAAACCTTTTTAGCTGTTTTATTTCAATACACAATAATTTTCTCCCAGACCCCACTAGTGGGATTTTACTGGGTATGTTGTTGTTTGTTGTACACAATAATTTTCTCATCCTCTTCAATCCTGAAGATATAGACTAAATAATGAGCAATATTAGTCGTCCAACAGCTGAAAAAATAGATGAAATATAAATATCGTTGCAATAACTTGAAAATCCTTCCCATATGTTATTTTTCTGAACTGGCCCTTCCTCGAAGGACATGCACCCCCCCCCCCCCAAACCCACCCTTTTAAAAGAGCAGTACCTGATTCAAATAACCAAATGGTCCCTCCATTAAACTTATTAGTTTGTCTCCTTTGGCTTCATGAGAGCCTTTCCTAGACTAAATTTCTAGTTAAAATGCTTTCAGTTTTCAATGAAAAAATTAACAATTTGTTCATGTAATTTCCAATAAGACTTTAGAAAATTAAAAAAGAGACAAATTTGAGTAATTAGATAAGGAAATTCGCCAAAATATGATCTGATTAAGAGCCCGTTTGACTTAGCTGATTTAGAGTAGCTGATAAACATATGTGCTGAAAAGCACTTTTAACTGATGAAGCTTATTTAAAAAATAAGCAGTTACGTGTTTGGATAAAAGTGCTGAAATTAATAATAAGCAGCTAAAAAATTGGGTATACAAAGAGTTTTGTTTAAAAAGAAGTATTTTAGGGATAGAATAGTAAATATTTTGGTCAAACCTAAAGTGCTTATAAGCTGAAATTTGATAAGTTGGGGGA
>MU686292.1:7338-65021 GCA_026770625.1 Nicotiana glauca | reverse complement strand
AACTTATGACTTTTGGCTTATTTTTGGCTTATAAGCACTAACTTATAAGCACTTTTAATTTTACCAAACGCGTAGATAAGCCAAAAAGTGCTTATAAGCCAGTTTGACCAGCTTATAAGCTTAGCCAAACACCCTCTAAATCCATACTCATGAAGTTAGAGCAGACTCATTAAACCAAACTTAGAGCAACATCACCTCACATTCAGGTAGGGTCGGGGAAGGGCCGCACACCTTGGGATATAATATATATATAGGCAGTATACTTTGATGCAAGAATTATTAGTTGATTTCACGGCTAGAACCCGTGACCTGATCACACAGAGACAACTCACCATTGCTCCAAGGCTCCCACCAATGCGAAACAATAAGGTCAAAAATTTTATTTAAAAAAAAAAGTACTCACAAAAACTCGCAGTCTGATATCTTTTCCATAGCTTTTTTAACACACTCAAGAGTAACTGGTTTTCCTTCATCATCTCTGTAAGCTCCCTATGAACAAAAAGTGCAACCAAATAAAATAATCATCAATCAAGAAGGAGAAAAATGCTAATGAAAAAAGTAAAAAACAAAAACAAAAACAAAGAAATAGAAAGAACATTACCACACCAAGATTGAGCTTTAAAGGACTAGGGTCAGAGAGGAAAGACTCAGTGACACTAGTGATTGGGTCCTTAGGAGCTGGGTGTACATGGTCCCACCATCCCATGTTGTTTTTACCATTTGTTGCTACTGAGGTTGACATCCTTCTATTACTGAATCTAATAACATGTCTGCTCCACATGTTGATTTTCTTGCTCTGTTCTTTTCTTGAATTGAGATAGACACAGAGTTTATGAAATTAAAGCCTCTACTGAGTTGGGAGTGTAAAATCAGGAAAATGGAGTGTAAAACTTCAAGTTGGTGTTTCCTTAGAGGAAAAAAGTGAGTAGGGAAAGAAGACATTGAAAATCTGGTTTGCTACTCAAGTTCCAATGGGCTGTCTTCTCTGCCAGTTTTTCTCTGTCAAAAAGGAGACTTGGCTCTTTAACTTTAATATGTTATAATAAGTTAAATATATGAATAGTACTAAGATTATTTATACTTTTAAATAAGTCATGATTAGAGTTTTAACTAGTTCAAATTAACGATTAAAAATATTTAATTAACAATTTATCGATTTGGAGACACATTATCAAATATCTTATAGGATAACCAGTAATCCGTTAAGAATTATTATAATTATATTCCTATCCTTATGTATGTTAAGTATCGAGCTAGTTCGTAGCATTTTTACCGTAATTATTTTGTAGGATTTTAAAGAATGGAGATGCTACTTTATGATTGGAGAGTGGAATCAGTTGGAATTAAGAGAAGATCGCGGGAGAAGATTGCTTGACCCGAAAGTTAACAAATACTTTACAAGTAAATACAATTAAAAATATATCAAAGGTAAATCGTAATCGAAAATAATAAGATCTAGAAATGTAAATTACATATCTTATTGCTTTTGATAGATTGAGTGTTCAAGAAAATAAGAGGTAGAGAGAGAGCTTGTATTAGAAAAGATTTGATCCCCTTTACAACATTGGGATCCTCCTTTATATAACAGGAGAACCCCCTCGAAATAATAAAATAATACAGGGGTAGGTCACGTGTCTTCGAGGGGATGACGAGACTTAAGAGCACGTTTTCGCTCCTACATTCTGAGGTCGTACCCACACTACGACTATTGCTCAGTCATGGATCGTTGCTAATATAGTGGGCAGAATTTGACCCTATACAGTTAGTCCATCCGTTCGTTGGGGACGTAACGAAGTGCGTCGCCGATGGACGGAACCATGAACCTTATACTGGGAAATTTTTGACCATGTTTGGAGACGACGACGTGAAGGGGGGACCATTTGAATCTGTTGATATATTGGCGTGCAAGCCCTACCCTAAAATGACATCACCATGTGCAGGCGTCATCATTACGCGTGTTCCCGAGGAAGTACAAAAGGTGTTCTGATGATTGGTTTTCCGCGCTTGTTTGGGTCTTGCCTCTTCGATTTCAATGCTGCCCAGCCCTATAAATAGGGAAAAGGTTCAATTTAACCTAGCTTTAGATCATTCGCAAAAGTTTTCCGACTATTTCAAGAAAATGCTTTTTTTTACGAAAATCCACCGCTTCCGTGAAAGTACACTTGTAGTTGTGTAGTACATCGCTTTTCAATCGAAAATCATGACAAAATCTAAAGGGGATAACACTTTGGGGACTCGTAATAATAAATCATCTGACATACCACCTCCGTCCGGCGGCAATAAGGGAGAGAAAGGGGAGGATCTCACCCCTCTTACTGTAAATAACGTACTCCCGAAGCAACTCCTTGTCAGGAGGGACTTTCAACGGGATTCTCTTGAACAACCTTGGGAGAAATCTGAGTTAAAACAAACTGATTTAGATATTCTTCGTGCGTCATATGGGATACCCGTTCACATGGAGATGATTCTAGCGGGAGCGGACTACGCGAACACCCATAGACCGGGGTACAGTACGTTCTATGAATATCCCTTTCTGATCGGCTATGGCTGAATGGAGGAGGGTGACTATATTTTCCTCGTTGAAGTTTTTGGTGGCTGCAGCCAATTTGGCTAAGCCGTCCGCTTCGACGTTCTGCGCCCTCAGGATTTGTTCCAGGCGGCACTCGTCAAACTCGGGCGTCAACTTGTGAATTTCTGATTGATATTTCTGCAGTCTCTGTTCCCTGATATGGTAATTCCCGGTGACCTGGTTCACCACGAGTTGAGAATCGCAATGGAGGATGAGTCGTCGAGCTCCGTACTTGATGGCTAACCTCATACCTGCAATCACAGCCTCGTACTCGGCCTTGTTGTTAGTCATCTCGAGGCATCGTACGGACTGACAAATTATTTTGCCCGTGGGGACCTCGAGTACAAGTCCTAGTCCCGATCCCGAGGCATTGGAAGCGCCATCATTGTAGAGGGTCTAGAGGTCGGTACTAGGACTAGCGCGAATGGCCTCTAGTTTCGCTTTCGGCAGAATCTTTGTGCTGAAATCGGCGACAAAATCTGCAAGTACCTGCGACTTGATGGCATTTCTGGGGTGATAGGATATGTCGTGCTCGCTGAGCTCTATGGCCCATCTGGCGAGCCTGCCCGACAACTTGGGTTTCTGTAGGATGCTTCTCAGGGGGAAGGTCGTTATAACTTTTATGGGATGACACTGAAAGTAAGGTCTAAGCTTTCGTGAAGCTATGACTAGTGCCAGGGCTAGCTTCTCGAGGGGTGGATACTGTATTTCGGCGTCCACTAGGGTTTTGTTGATATAGTAAATAGGAGACTGCGTACCTTTGTTTTTACGGACCGGGATTGCGATGACAGCGACTTCGGACACCGCCAGGTATACTAACAAGGGTTCGCTTTAACTAGCAATGGTGGCGAAGACAGGTATTCCTTTAATTTTTTCAAAGCCTCGGCGCATTCCTCGTTCCATTGTAGTCCGTGATCTTTTCTCAATATGTTGAAAAATTTATGGCATCTATCGGAGGATCGTGAGATGAACCTGGATAGGGCGGCTATTCGCCCTGTCAGCTTTTGTACCTATTTTTTGCTGTTCAAGGTCTCAGGTATTGCGTTTATTGCCTTGATCTGGTCCGGGTTGACTTCGATACCTCGTTGTGATACGAGGAAACCCAAGAACTTCCTTGATGCTATGCCGAAGGCACACTTTTCTAGGTTCAGTTTCATCCCATATTGTCGTAGTATCTCAAAGGCTTCTTTTAGATGGTCGAGGTGGTCTTCTTTGTTTGCCGATTTTACCAGCATATCGTCGATGTAGACTTCCATGGTCTTGCCAAGTTGTTCCTTGAACATTCTGATAACCAGTCTCTAATGCGTAGCTCCTGCGTTTTTGAGTCCGAAGGGCATCACTTTGTAGCATTATGTCCCATGGTGGGTGATGAAGGTTGTCTTTTCTTGTTCCTCCTCGACCATCATGATTTGGTTGTAGCCGGAGTAGGCATCCAAGAAGCTTAGTAGCTCATGTCCTGCTATGGCGTCGATCAACTGGTCGATGTGAGGTAACGGGAACGAGTCCTTCGGCCATGCTTTGTTAAGGTCGGTGAAATCAACCACATCCTTCATTTCCCATTTTTCTTTTTGACCATAATGACATTGGCGACCCATTGGGGATATTTTGATTCCCTTATGGACCCGTTGGCTAGCAGCTTATCTACCTCTTCGCCGACGGCCTCGTTGATTGCGGCGATAAACTTTCTTCTAACTTTCCGCACAGGTGGGTATAGTGGATCGACGTTCAGCTTATGGGTGGTGATATCTCTTGGTATCCCTGGCATATCTAAATGAGAAAAAGCAAATAGATCTGCGTGGTTAGTTAGGAATTCATAGTGCTTACTTGGATCGTAGAGTCTGTGTCCGATGTAGGCTTTCTTTGTGTGGTCGGTGCTGTCCAGTTGTACTGGGTCGAGATCCTCGACAGTTGCTTTGTAGGCTTCTACGATATCCGGATCTTTGATGGCTTCCGTTGTTGGGTCGACCTTAGTCCCCGACACGGTTGATTGTTATGCTTCAGCACTTGCTCCTTTCAATTGTTTGGTGTGTGAGCAGTCTTAAGCGATTTAGTAGCATTCTTGCGCAGTGCGCGGCTCGCCCCGAATGCTAGATACTCCCCAAGAGGTGGGGAACATGATCACTTGGTAGAAGCTTGAGGGGACTGCCCGCATGGCGTGTATCCATGGGCGTCCTATGATGGCGTTGTAGGCTGTTTCTTGATTCATGACGTGCAAATTGGTTTCCAGTGTAACTCCTCCTATTAAAATCAGCAATAATACCTCCCCGGAGGTTCGTTCCACTACATTGTTAAAACCTGTCAGTGTTATGCAGCATGGTACTATCCTATTTTCGAGCCTCATTTGCGCGAGGACTCTTGTATGGATAATACAATCGTTGCTCCCGTCATCAACCATGATTCTCTTAACATCAATGTCAGCAATACGTAAAGTTATGACCAAAGCATCATAATAAGGAAAAGACAAACCGTCGGCATCAGACTTATCGAAGGTGATACTTTCTTCGAAGTCGTCATACCATTCGTGGGCGATTGTTCGTTTTAGTTTGTGCGAGGTGGTGAATTTTACATGGTTGATTGCTGAATCGTCGCCTCCTCCAACAATCATGTTGATGGTGCGTGCTGGCGAAGGTGGCTTTGGCGGCCCCTGAGGTTGTTCCCTCCCTCGTGCGAAGTTGATCTTTCCCTTATCGCTGAGCAGCTCCCTCAAGTATCCTTGGTTCATCATTCTAACTACCTCCTGACGTTCCCTATGCAATCTTCGATTTTGTGCCCTCGTTCCTGGTGGAATTCGCACAGGACATTTGAATTCCTTGTGGCAGGATCTGATTTCATTTTCTGCGGCCATTGTACCTTGGTGCCCAGCTTCTCCAGTGCGTACACTATTTCTGAGGGAGATATGCAAAAGTTATGGGCAGATAATAAATGGGGCATACCTCTTTCATTACGAAGTGGAGTGACATGTCGTTGTTGTGCTTCTGTGTGTCTTGGCGGTGGTGGATGTGAGGATCTGATGCAAGGCTGATGCCTTTCTTTGTTGAAGTGCGAGGATTATTCCCGCCGGCCCTCGCTGTGTCGATCCCTCCTTGCCTCTGACTGTATCGTCATGAGCCGTTGGGTTGGTCCGTTGAGGTCATCCTCATCTGCTCGTACCTCGACATAGTAGGCGTTATGGATTTCCTCCCATGTGGTGGGAGGATACTTCATGAGTCGGCTTAGTAGCTTTTTGGTTGCTTTCGAACCATCTCTGCTCAACCCATTTCGGAAAGCTGCGACCGCCACGCCTTCCGATACGTTTGGTAGGCTCATCCTTACTCTGCTGAATTTGGCCAGGAAGTCCCTGAGTCCCTCGCCTGTTGTTTGTCTGACGGCGAAGATATCATTGACCCTGGCCTCTGCTTTCTTTGCTCCTGCGTGGGCGGTTGCGAACTTATCCGCCATTTCTTCGAATGTTGATATCGTTCTGGCTGGCAGCTGCGAGTACCATGTTAACGCCCCTTACCCCCCCCATTGTTTCTCCGAACGTTTTCAGCAGTACGGATGGTACTTGTTCCTTTGACAGATCGTTACCCTTCACAGCGGTCACATAATGGATCAGGTGGTCTTCAGGGTCTGTCGTCCCGTCATATATCCTTAAGTAAGGTGGCATCTTGAAGATTTTTGGGATCGGGTGAGGTGCAGCTTCTTTTCTATATGGCTGTTCGACGAATCTTCCCACATCACGCTTCGGTAGTAACTTAGGAGCGCCAGGAATTTTGTCTACTCTTTCCTGATGCTCTTTTATTTGATCCAGAAGTGCCTTGTTTTCGTTCTCCATTTCCTCCATTTTTTTAAGGATGGCTGCAAGTGTGCCATCGCTGGTCTGGTCATTAGTGTGGTTGTTGTTTGTACGTACTGTATCGATTTTATTAGTGGTAGTGATGTCTGTCGTCAACGGGTTCTTGATGTTGCCTTGGGGCGATTTTTCGAGCAAGCTGCCTAGGGTGTTCATCAGCCACTCTTCCGGTAGCTTTTTGACCACCGGGGGTAGTGTTTCTTTGACTACAGACGTGGAAGCTCCCTTTTGTGCAAGATCGTCAAATCTTCAGATGGAGAGGGTGAAATTTCTCCCTCTTGAGTGCTACCAGGCGTTGTGCTCAAGATGTTTTCTCTGCCGGCCTCGTTGAGAGGGCCTATGAGGTTGGTTGTGACGCCTGCAATTGCTTTCAATCTTGCATCATTTTCTAGTATTTTTCGATTTCAGTAGGGTGTGAAAGAAGGTGGTTTGTTTTTGATATTCTAGGTGCAAACTATGATTTCGATTTCCGAAATCCCCACAGACGGTGCCAAATTGTTTGACCCGAGAGTTAACAAATACTTTGCAAGTAAATACAATGAAAAATAGATCAAACGTAAATCGTAATCGAAAATAATAAGACCTAGAAATGTGAATTATATATCTTATTGCTTTTGATAGATTGAGTGTTCCAGAAAATAAGAGGTAGAGAGAGAAAGAGAGAGAGAGCTTGTATTAGAAAAGATCTGATCTTTTTTACAACATTGGGATCCTCCTTTATATAACAGCAGAACCCCCTCGAAATAATAAAATAATACAGGGGTAGGTCACGTATCTTCGAGGAGACGACGAGACTTAAGAGCACATTTTCGCTCCGACATTTTGAGGTCGTACCCACACTATGACTATTGCTCAATCATGGGTCGTTGCTGCCGCAGTGGGCAGAATTTGACCCTATACAAAGATGAATGGTATAACTAGTTTTATGAGTAACTTGTTACCTTAATTTTGCATTTTCGGTAATTTTTGAGCCTTTTGAATGCGCTATAAATAAGAATTATACTATTATGGCTTTTTGTTTTTGCAACACTTTACGAGTTAATAATAAAGCATTGCACTCTCTAAAGACTCACCTTTATTTAGAGAATTATATATTTTAACCGATAAACCGCTTGATAATTGCTAGTTTGATACCGAATTGTCCGATATCTTATTGATTGGTTATCAAACTAGCACATTTAAAATCCGGACATATATATATATTATCTATTGGACACAACCGAAGCTTAAATATCTGTTCAATCCGCCCAATAAGCAGCCTAATTTTCAATGTCTTTTTATTTAAATAAGTGGTGGTGAAAGTTTCGATAAATCATGTTATTAAGAATAAAACAAAAATATTAAAATTAAATATTTTAAAAAGTGTATTATTCATTTAGTGACAGATTAAAAAGAAAATTAACATAATTTATGAAAAAAATAATATTAAATAGCACCATTAGATAAAGTAGTCTGATTACATAACATATTATTTTTATTATATGTAATTCCTAATTTATCTGCTGTTATTTTGTGGCTTGAATTTTTTTCTTCTATTTTTAGGAATTTCATAATCCCTATAGGTTTGCGAAAACCCATTGTCCTAATAGATTTGGGAAAGAAAAATCTATTGTCCTTCTCAAATTGGGAACCCTTTCTCTTATAGGTTAGAGACTATTTAAGATCTATATATACAGGTTGTAATTGGAGTTTTGTGAGATTGTATTGTGCTTTTCTTCTCATTCATAATGATAAACTCTCCCTGTTTTTGCTCCGAGGATTAGGTTTAGCTGAACCACGTTAAATTATTATATTGATTTTCTTCTCTATTTGCTTTGTGTGTGATTGTGTGCTAGTTCACCTACGATCTTTCGCAATAATTGGTATCAGCGCAAAGTTCAGGTTTTTACATATAATTAAGGGTTAAGATGTCTTCAGCATCTTCAACAAAGTACGAAGTAGAGAAATTTGACGGGGGTTCTAGGTTTAATCTATGGAAGATTAGGATGAAAGCGTCCCTGGTATTACAAAGGTTATGGAAGGCAATTGATGAGGATTTTCCTGAAGAGATGAAAGGGATGGAGAAGGCAGACCTGAAGGAGAAGACTTTGAGTGCGATTTTCATGAGCATTACAGATAGGGTTCTTCGACAAAATGATAAAGAAACTTTTGCAGCAATGGTATGGAAGAAGCTGGAAGATATGTATTCTAAGAAATCTCTAACAAACCGCTTCTACCTGGAAAAGAAGTTAGGCAATCTCCGTATGAACGAAGGTACACCTGTTAAAACTCACCTAGATGAACTTAATTCAATTATAATGGACCTAAAGAACGTGGATATCAAAATTGAGAGTGATGATCAGGCATTGATTGTGATATGTTCTCACCGTCTTATGATACTTTTGCTAATACGCTGCTATGTGGGAAAGATAACATTTCACTTAAAGATGTTAGTAATACACTAAAATCTAAAAAGTTGAAAAAGAGCTTTCCAAACAGCAGAATTGAGGGTGAGAGTCTTGTGAGTAGAGGGAGAACACAACAAAAGGAGTTTAGCAGAAAAAGTCAACCGCCAGATCAAAGTCTAGAGCAAGGAGGCAAAACTATTATGAGTGGGGGGAGCAAGGTCCCTACAAGAGAGATTGTCCTAAGCTGAAGGAGAAAAGAGGGAAGTAGAAAATAGATAATTCGGAAAATGTAGGTGACACTGCCAATAATTTTGATGATAGTGATTATGTAGGGGAAGTCTGTGCCGTGAGTTCTAGTCATGGACAAAATTCCTAGATTCTTGATTCAGGTGCTACTTTCCACATGTGTCCATACAAGAATTGGTTTGCAACTTATAAGCAGATCAGTGGAACTGTCTACATGGGAGATGATAATCCATTACCAGTAGAGGGGATTGGTAACATTATATTGAGAATGTTCGATGGAATTATTAGAAACATTAAGTAGTGGCATGTTCCTCGGATAAAGAGAAATTTGATCTCTCTTTCGACATTGGATGATCAAGGGTATAAGTTTCACTCCGATAATGGAATACTTAAAGTGTGTAAAAGTTCTATGGTGCTCATGAAAGGTAAACCACATTCTAAATTGTATCATCTTCAGGCTAGTGTAGTTGAAAGAGAAACTGTTGTAGCTTCAAGAAAAAGTGATCTAAATCAGTCTCAGTTGTGGTGCGTGCGACTTGGTCATATGAGTAAAAAGGGATTGTCTTTGTTGAGTAAGTAGATATGTTGAATGGATACAAAAATCAAGTTCTGGATGTTTGTAAGCATTGTGTGTGGTAAACAAACAAGGGCAATGTAATGACCTGACCGGTTGTTTTGAGACCTAGCGCGTCGTTCAGTATTCTGAGGCCATGAGCAGCTTCATTTCAGGTGTTATGACTTGTACACGTGGTAGGGATTGAATTTCAGGAAGTTTAGGGTTGATTTGGGAAGAGAATTCTCATTTCGGAAGCTTAAATTTAAAAGAATTAACTAGGATTGAATTTTTGAGTAAACGACCTCGGAATCGGGATCTGAAGGTTCCAGCAGGTTTGTATGATGATTTCGGACTTGGGCGTATGTCCGGTTCGGGTTTTGGATAATCCGAGAGCGTTTTGTCGCCTATTGTGGAAGTTAGCATTTTGGAAGAAATTTCATAAGTTTGGCTTGAAGTGCATTTCAGTGTTATCGATGTCCGTTTGGGATTCCGAGTTTGCGAATAGCTCCGTATGGTGATTCTGGAGCTGGGAGCGCGATCGGAAGTGAATTTGGAGACCCGTAAGTCATTTTGGAGTCATTTGGCTAAAGATAGAAATTTGAAGGTTTTTTAGAAGTTTGACCGGAAGTGGACTTTTGATATCGGGGTTGGAATCCAATTTTAAAAGTTGGAGTAGGTCCGTAATGTCGAATATGACTTGTGTGCAAAAGTTGAGGTCAAACGGACATGATTTGGTAGGTTTAAACATCGAAAATAAAAGTTTGAAATTTTAAAGTTCATTAAGTTTGGATTGGAGGACGATTCATGATTTTAGTGTTGTTTGATATGATTTGAGGCCTCAAGCAAGTCCGCAACACGTTTTGGGATTGGTTGGTAGGTTTGGTTGAGGTCCCGGGGGCCTCGGGTGGATTCTGGTTGATTAACGGATCAAAATTTAGAATTTTGGATAGCTGAAGGGTCTGGTTGCTGGTATAACCGCTTTTGCAGTAGGTTAACCGCAGAAGCGAGAAAGGTAACCGCAGAAGAGGTTGGGGGTGAAGGGAGATGGGACAACAGATGCGGTCATATTTTCGCAGAAGCGGGACCGCACCTGCGGAAGGAGGAGCGCAGAAGCGGATTTTGGTCAGGGGCTCGTGGACCGCAGATGCGGTCAAGGTTCCGTAGAAGCGGGACCGCACTTGCGGAAGGAGGAACGCAGAAGCGGAAAAAGGGAGCTTGGTGGGGAACCGCAGAAGCGGTATTTGGACCGCACCTGCGGAACCACCGAAGCGGTCAAAGGACCGCAGGTGCGGAAAAGTGTTGGAGGCAGAGAATTATTTTAAATTCAGGATTTGGCCATTCTTCTCCTATTTATCACTTGGCATGGGCGATTTTGGAGAGCTTTAAGAGGGGATTTTCCTCATCAACGTCAAGGTAAGTTATCCCCACCTATTTTGAGTTAAGTACATTAATTATGTATGGATTTGAGCATGAAATTGGTAGAAAACTTAGGGTTTGAGGGAAGACCTAGAAAATTAGTATTCTTGGATTTTGACCACGATTTTGGGTATAGAATTAAGAGAAAATTATATATTTGAGTTCGTGAGTTCTTGGGTAAATTTTATCTTCGAGAAATTTAGGAATCCGGGCAAGTGGGCCCGAGGCCAATTTTGTCAACTTTTCATTCGGGGTTAGGAATTGTTATAAATTGGATTACAATGAGTACCTTAGCATATATTAATGGGTTACATAATTATTGGTTAGTTTTGGAGCGGTGTGCATCGATTCGATCTTCAGAAGGGCGTGGAATGCCGGTTATGGATCTTCGGAGCAAGGTGAGTCTTCTTTCTAACCTTGTAAGAGGGAATTGTCCCCATAGGTGAAATAATTGAGTATGTGCTCCAATTTATTGGGGCTACATACGCATGAGGTGACGAGAGTTCGTGCGTAGCTACTATTATGCTATTTTTCGGGTAGTCTAGGACTCAAGAGCATGTTATACTTAGATCATTTGTGAACTTATTGACAGCTTGAGTTGCTTAAATCACATTGAACTAGTAAATAAATTTCTAAAAGGATTAAACTTCATTTTTCTTAAATGGTTAAAAGAGGATGTACTTTCTTTGGCTAATTTGCTCCGTGTGGACTCGTGATTGACTGTCTTTATGTGTTTAAATTTTGGAGCGGGCTGAACGCCTCGGCAGATTAAATGGATGCATCTATGACGTCGTTCAACCTCGGTAGTGCACAGTTTATATTTCTGTTGGAGCGGGCCGTTGACCTCGGCATGATTTGCGCATGTTTGTATTGATGCCTTGAACTTATTAAAGTTGTTATTGCCTCTTCATGGCTTGAGAATATTTGGATAAATAATGATAAGGAATTTTGAAAATTTCCTATGAAAGAAATAATTATTTAATTATTTTCCTCTATTGGATTAAAATCATGTTTGTAGAAATCCATGATTTAATGTATTATTGATATCATTAATGGACCATTATAAGTGTCGAAGTCGACCATCTCGTCTCTACTTCTTCGAGATTAGATGGGATACTCATTGAGTACACTTTATTTTCGTACTCATACTACACTACTGTGCATTTTTGTTGCATGTGTATATGTAACTCTAGTGGCCTACTGGGCGTAGCAGCACGGATGATTCAGGGACTAGGTGAGTTGCATTATTCAAGGCGGCCCGCAACTAGCATAGTCCCCTCCAGTATATTGTATTTACTTTCTGTTCACTGTATTCTGGACGGATGTTGTATTTTATTTCCTTTTAGTAGACGCTCATGCACTTGGGACACCAGGTTCTGGGCGGATGTTGTATTTTATTTCCTTTTAGTAGACGCTCATGCACTTGTGACACCAGGTTCTGGGATGGTTATAGGATTGTTCAATAATAAGTTTGTTCAAGACTCCATGGTTATTTCTATAAAGTTTGTTATTTGTTATTTAATATGTAAAAGGAAATGACTTCAGGAAATATTAAAATTGGAATGTAATTAAGTATTTTGGATGGCTTGCCTGACGGCGGTGTCCGGCCCCACCATGACCCTTTCTGAATTTTGGGTCGTGACAACATGGTATCAAAGCACTAGGTTTCCGTAGGTCTCACGAGTCTTGAGAAAGTCTAGTAGAGTCTCGCGGATCGGTACAGAGACGTCTGTACTTATCTTCGGGAGGCTACAAGGCTGTTAGGAGTACCTCCCTTCTTGATTCATTAGCGTGGGATTTGATTCCTGTGAGGCTTATGGCTTTGTTTCTTTCCTACTCAATCTTATGCGATGCGAAGCGCTTGTTATAAATCGATAATTGAAGAATTGTAATGGCATTACGAATGTGGTGTGGGGTGTTTCCCACGGTGGGGTTGTGTGAGCTATTATTGTCGCCTTGTGGAAGGATATTCTATTGTTTCAGCTCAGTAGCGGTACTTCTGAGAGCCTTGAGGCTAGGTACAGGTTGCCATGATACTCATGAACGATTATTCTGCGGTATTGATGTGATGGTAGGATGTTTGCCAACGTGTAGAGGCAGTGAATAACTTGAAGGGAGGTTTACTGAGTGCATGATCTGGAGATTCGATATTTTATTCTTGGAGAGGGGAAGGCAATCGGGCTGAGAATGTTCAGGTTTGGGTTGATAGGGTAACAAAACTCGGCGTTTGCAAGCGTGGTGGAAGTTTTCTTATATGATGAGGTGTTGTTGTCCTTATTGAAGGTACTAGATTCGCCGGTGTTGTGATCTTCTACAATTCACCTTTGGGGCAAGATAATGTGAAATAGTATTAGAGGTGCAACGGTCAGATATCGTAGAGTGCAATGGTTTAGGATTGAATCAGTATTTCTGATACTGAAGGTTCGAGAAAGATGATCTTCGGAAAAGTTTAGTCGGTAGCGATTGTGGGTGCAAGTGATACGGAGATGGATTTCATTTAAGGCAGCGATTGAGCAGTAAGGTATGAGGAAAGACATGTGGGAAGTGTTAGACGATGTTTAAATCTTCTAGAAGGCCAGGCATAAGAAGCGCAGGTCGAATAGTTGATTAAAGGAGTGAGTTCGTCCAAAGTGGGAGAGTGGCGGATGTTGCGTATAGGCTTGGTGGTAGGATGATTACGCATCTTAAGGAGAGTTTGGAATGATTTGGGATATTAGTGATTGGTGATTGGAGTCTATGAATTTAATTAGAAGTATGGGCTATTATGCGTTAGGAGATTTGATATAACGGGAAGGAGCTTCCTGAATGAAGAAGGATACAACATAAATTTGAATTGGAAGAATATTGCAGCACATTTAATTGATGTCCATAAGGGATGAATGGAATTGTGCAGCTGAAGAGTGAGCTGGACTCAGGATGGGTTATTGATGTCGTAGTGATTGTACCCCGTGCAGCAGCGTTGGAAGATCCCGGGGAGTGATTTCCACTGGTGGGTTATTCCCTGTGATCAGGTTAGCATTCACGTGGTTGGCGAAGCTTCTGCGAAGAATTTTGTTGGTTATACAGCGAAGGAAGTGATCGTGCGAATGTTGTTAATGATTTCTATAGTAAAATATCGAGAATCCTGGCGGTTTATTGTGCCAGGTTATGTCAATAAGAGATTAAGAATCCTGGCGAGCTCTAGAGTTATGTAATAATGGCTTCGAGCTAAGTGGGAGAGTCCCACCATCTATGATTGGGTTGCATGGTTAACTACTTGCGAAGTTTCTGGTAATTATCATATTGATGGGTTATTCCAGCTATGGGAAAAGAACATAAGTGGTAATTTGAGAAAATGAATTATTAAAGGCGTGTTATCATTGGCCTTATTGGCCCATGTTCGTACTTGGGGAGTGATTCCACCGGGTGCCTTGTCGAGAGGGTATTCATGTGCTATTAGATTCATGGAGTTGATCATAATTAGGGCGAGTCAGAGCGGGTGGCTCTCAGTAACGGTCCTAATGGATTCTAAAATAAGGTAAAGTATGGTGCCTAATGATTTCTAGCCTATAAGTACAGTTAAGAGTCAAGTTTTTGCAGCAACTTATGAGTGGAGGCCCAGAATGTTCTATGATGTTTTGACTTGCAGTGCGGCACTTGAGAGAAAGATGAGAAAGGAATTTGGATTTGTAGAAGGATTAGCAGAATGGGCATATCAGTTGAGGGTGCAAATGTGCGCACGAGGAAGGTATGAAATGGTTCATGAGATCTGAGACAGCATGGTCTCGCGGTTCCAGGTCACTTGGGGTGAGTGCAGGTGGAGAGTGTTATGTGTTGAAAGGAGTTATTATTATTACTGAGGCAATCGGGGTAAAACGAAGGAAGATATATTGGTTAGCCACAATTGAGTTGGCGTATTGGTGGTAGAGGTCAGATCCTTCAGCGTGATCAAGTTATGCATGTGATTTGTCACTGTACGTGAGAGGCTTGTCGGCTGTCGTAATTGATGTTATTCAGAAGCATTCTTCTGTTATGGGTGGTTATGTGGAAGCGGATTCTGGAAGGGCTATGGCGGCTTAGACCACTACTTAGATGTTTGCATATTCTACGGTTACAAGAATTTACTTGTGTGTTGCTATATTTCTCCTGAAGTGAGTCTAGTGAAAAGCTTTAATTGGCACGTCGGGTGCAGTGAGTTGTATCGAATTTGAAGTAAGGATCAAGGTTGCAGTTCGGCGCTGATAAGGATGTCACGAGCTTGGATGAGCACGTAAGGAGTTTTGATGTTTAAAGTAGGTTGTATTGTCATCAGTGTCACCTGAGATTGGTGTTTCGCGAAAAAGGCTTCGCATCCTGGTTAGGGATTCTTGATCGCTTTTCAGCGTTAGTGCGGCCGGTAGTTTGGAAGTGCGGGCCTGTTATGTGTTTCGGAAGGTTGTGGGAGCGTGTCCCATAGGAAGATTGTATAAATGTGACGTGCAGTCACTTGATTGATTAAAGATTTAAACCAAGTATGAAGATTGTGGTAATGTCATTAATTTGAGAATTTATGCTTGAAGGGTATGGGTTATGGACTGAGGAGGTTTGACACAGTTATGATGGTTGTTCTTATGTGTTATGAGAAAAAGGGGAGTTACTATGGACCTTTGAAAGGTTATTAACCTAGTTGGTGCAATCAGAAATCGGCTTGGGATCTGCGGATGGATTTAAATATGAACAAGGGCTTTATAGCAGGCCAGATGTGATTATATCAGCAGTGCGCTCTTTATAGAAGAATAGTCGCGGTGTTATTTCATCGTCAGCTATTCCATGCAATGATGGATTGTGTCGTGCGAGTTGTGAGACGACTTGGTAACTTTCTTAAGTGTTGGGGTTCCGCATAGAGATGAGGTTATATGAGTAGGATGGCTCTTAAGATTCAGATCGTGTATTGCACCTCAGTTGTGCCAGAGTTGTGGATTATAGCATTATATGTCTCCCCAGGGAATGGTGCTATACACTTAGTGTGTTTATGACCGATATTCAGTATTTTGTTATAATGAGCAATTTAGCTCGATGTACATCTCCTTATGTGAGTTCCATGTGTGGGTCGGGTGGCACGTCGCCATGGGTATGTTATTTGGATCGGGTGGCACGCCGCCATGGTTATGTTGTGTGGATCGTGTGGCACGCCACCATGGTTATGATTGCTCGGATCGGGTTGCGCGTCGTAACAGTGTGATGTTCAGTACAGTTCCCCATATTTGTTTATTGTGTTCTGCTTCCTATTTTCTGAAGGAAGCTCATATTAGCTGTGAGCCCGTGTCGCATGTATGATTCACGAGCGGGGTAATTGAAATCCCTTTTCAGATTTTATTCTCATGTTGTATCGCATTCTAATATGTAGCCTATTGGCACATTGTGGCAACATATGAGACTTTTGATCATGTCTGGGATGGCTTATTGCCTGAGCAGTTCGTACTGGGTGAGACAAGATTTTTGGATTAGGATCAGTGCAATCTGATTATATGAAGTATATTATGAAACTAAGACCATTATTTGGTTCAGAATGAGGTGATGGTCCTTGTCAGGAGTATAGACCTAATGATTTGTTGATTCGGCAGTCGGTTATGAATTTCTACACATTTCTTCCGTCATGGCGGTATGGTAAGAATTAGAGCAAGACCTATGTAGGTCATGAGGTATAATAGGAGCCTTAGATTCGTAGAATTTCGATTAGATTGATCAGAAAATGTTATTGTGGTCCTATGAGAAAAAGTGGTGCAAATCGTGAATTCAGCTAAGGTGGGAAGTGGTGTTTTCGGGCTTTGTGTAGTTATTGATATGGTAAGCGTATGTTGGAAAAAGGTCGGGCCTAGAATTCTGGATGTTGGAATTAGGATTTAAGACTTATCTGCTTGAATAAAAGGAAAAATCCTCAAAATTTATCGAGCTAATGAGCTCAACTGAGTTGTGGAAGTACGGGAAGGTGCGTGAGGTGTCAAACAGTGATTTCAGATTACCCTAGTGCAGTTCGCAACATGTTTGAGGGCGAATGTATGTTTAAGTGGGAGAGAATGTAACGACCCGACCGGTCGTTTTGAGCCCTAGCGCGTCGTTCAGAAGTCTGAGGCCATGAGCAGCTTCATTCAGGTGTTATGACTTGTACGCATGGTCGGTATTGAATTTCGGTAAGTTTGGGGTTGATTTGGGAAGAGAATTCTCATTTCAGAAGCTTAAAGTTGAAAGAATTAACTAGGATTGAATTTTTGAGTAAACAACCTCGGATTCGGGATCTGAAGGTTCCAGCAGGTTCGTATGATGATTTCAGACTTGGGCTTATGCCCGGTTCGGGTTTTGGATAACCCGGGAGCGTTTTGTCGCCTATTGTGGAAGTTAGCATTTTGGAAGAAATTTCATAAGTTTGGCTTGAAGTGCATTTCAGTGTTATCGATATCCGTTTGGGATTCTGAGTCTGCAAATAGCTCTGTATGGTGATTATGGAACTGGGAGCGTGATTGGAAGTGAATTCGGAGGTCCGTAGGTCATTTTCGATATTACGGACCTACTCCAACTTTCGGAATCAAATTCCGACCCTGATATCAAAAGTCCACTTCCGGTCACCGGAAGTGGACTTTTGATATCGCGGTCGGAATTTGATTCCGAAAGTTGGAGTAGGTCCGTAATATCGAATATGACTTGTGTGAAAAAGTTGAGGTCAATCGGACGTGATTTGGTAGGTTTAAATATCGAAAATAGAACTTTGAAATTTTAAAGTTTATTAAGTTTGGATTGGAGGACGATTCATGATTTTAGTGTTGTTTGATATGATTTAAGGCCTCAAGCAAGTCTGTAACATGTTTTGGGATTGGTTGGTAGATTTGGTTAAGGTCCCGGGGGCCTCGGGTGGATTCTGGTTGATTAACGAATCAAAATTTAGAATTTTGGATAGGTGAAGGGTCTAGTCGCTGGTATAACCGCTTCTGCAGTAGGTTAACCGCAGAAGCGAGAAAGGTAACCGCAAAAGCTGTTGGGGGTGAAGGGAGCTGGGACAGCAGATGTGGTCATATTTTCGCAGAAGCGGGACCGCACCTGCGGAAGGAGGAGCGCAGAAGCGGATTTTGGTTAGGGGCTCGTGGACCGCAGATGCGGTCAAGGTTCCGCAGAAGCGGGACCGCACCTGCGGAAGGAGGAACGCAGAAGCGGAAAAAGGGAGCTTGGTGGGGAACCGCAGAAGCGGTATTTGGACCGCACCTGCGGAACCGTAGAAGCGGTCAAAGGACCGCAGGTGCGGAAAAGTGTTGGAGGCAGAGAATTATTTTAAATTCGGGATTTGGCCATTATTCTCCCATTTATCACTTGGCATGGGCGATTTTGGAGAGATTTAAGAGGGGATTTTCCTCATCAACGTCAAGGTAAGTTATCCCCACCTATTTTGAATTAAGTACATCAATTATGTATGGATTTGAGCATGAAATTGGTAGAAAACTTGGAGTTTGAGGGAAGACCTAGAAAATAAGTATTCTTGGATTTGGACCACGATTTTGGGTATAGAATTAAGAGAAAATTATATATTTGAGTTCGTGAGTTCTTGGGTAAATTTTATCTTCGAGAAATTTAGGAATCCGGGCAAGTGGGCCCGAGGGCAATTTTATCAACTTTTTGTTCGGGGTTAGGAATTGTTATAAATTGGATTACAATGAGTACCTTAGCATATATTAATGTGTTACATAATTAATGACTAGTTTTGGAGCGGTGTGCATCGATTTGAGTCTTGGGAAGGGCGTGGAATGCCCGTTATGGATCTTTAGAGTGAGGTGAATCTCCTTTCTAACCTTGTAAGAGAGAATTGTCCCCATAGGTAAAATAACTGATTATGTGCTCCTATTTGTGGGGGCTACGTGCGCATAAGGTGATGAGAGTCCGTGCGTAGCTACTATTATGCTATTGTCCGGGTAGTTTAGTACCCAAGAGCATGTTATTCTAGGATTATTTGTGATCTTATTGACCATTTGAATTGCTTAAATCACATTGAATTAGTAAATAAATTCTAAATGGATTAAACTTTATTTTTCTTAAATGGTTAAAAGAGGATTGACTTTCTTTGAATAATTGCTCCGTGTGGACCTGTCTGTGTGTGTTTAAATTTTGGAGAGGGCCGAACGCCTCGACAGATTAAATAGATGCATCTATGGTTTGCGTCGTTCGATCCTCAGCAGTGCACAGTTTATATTTCTGTTGGAGCGGGCTGTCCACCTCGGCATAATTTGCGCATGCTTGTATTGATGCCTTGAACTTATTAAAGTTGTTATTGCCTCTTCATGTCTTGAGAATACTTGGATAAATAATGATAAGGAATTTTGAAAATTTCCTATAAAAGAAATAATTGTTTACTTGTTTTCCTCTATTGGATTAAAATCATGTTTGTAGAAATCCACAATTTAATGTATTATTGACATCATTATTGGACTACTAGTAAATGTCGAAGTCGACCATCTCGTCTCTACTTCTTCGAGATTAGACGGGATACTCATTGAGTACATGTTGTTTTCGTTCTCATACTACACTTTTGTGCATTTTTGTTGCACATGTATATGTAACTCTAGTGGCCTACTGGGCATAGCAGCACAGATGATTCATGGACTAGGTGAGTTGCATTATTCAAGGCGGCCCGCAGCTAGCATAGTCCCCTCCGGTATATTGTATTTACTTTTTGTCCACTGTATTCCGGACGAATGTTGTATTTTATTTTCTTTTAGTAGACGCACATGCACTTGTGACACCGGGTTCTGGGATGGTTATAGGATTGTTCAATATTAAGTTTGTTAAAGACTCCATGGTTATTTCTGTAAAGTTCATTATTTTTTATTTAATGTGTAAAAGGAAATGACTTCAGCAAATATTAAAATTGGAATTTAATTAAGTATTTTGGTTGGCTTGACTGACGGCGGTGTCCGACGCCACCACAACCCTTTGTGGATTTTGGTTCGTGACAGGTAAAGTTCAGCAAGAAGTCCGAGCACAAGACCGGAGGCAAGTTAGATTATATACATTCAGATTTGTGGGTTTAAATAGAATTTCCTACAAGAATTGTGCCAGGTATTTTATGAATTTGAATGATGATTACTGAAGGATGATGTGGGTGTATTTTTGAAAACAAAAGATGAAGCATATCCGATATTTGTTAAATGGAAGATGATTGTTGAGAGGCACACGGAAAGAAAAATTAAATGCCTTCGGGCTGACAATGGGTTAGAATTTTGCAATTGTAAGTTCAATAATTTCTGCAGGAGAAAGGGCATAGTGAGACAACGAACTTGTGTCCGAACACTACAACAGAATATTGTAGAACATATGAATAGAACGCTTTGTAATAAGGCACGAAGCATGCTTTCACACTCACGTGTTAGCAAAGATTTTTGGACTGAAGCAATCAATACAACTTATTTTTTGGTCAACGGATCTCCATCCAAAACTAATGAGTTCAAACTTTTTTTGAGGTATGGTCCGGTTCGCCTGCTGATAATTCAAATTTAAGGATATTTGGTTGTCCTTCTTATGCTCATGTGAGGGATGGAAAACTTGAGCCGAGGGAAAGAAGTGCATATTTCTAGGGTATGCAACTGGAGTGAAATGTTATAGGTTATGGTGCATAGATAAAAAAACTCCATGGTTAATTATCAGTAGGAATGTAACATTCAAGAATTTGCCTCACTGGACAATCAGAGGGAGAAGGCAATAGCAGAAACAAATTATGGTTTCAGTGACCACATAGAGCTGGATATTGAATCTTCACTAGCTCAGTCCAGTAGTTTTAAAGTAGAGAAAGTGGATGAGGTGCATAATATTGATCAAGATAATAATGTTGATACACCTGCACAATAACAACCATATAGCATTGCAATAGGCAGGTAAAAGAGAGTGATCAACCGACCACAAAAGTTTACAAACGAAGTTGATGGGAATCTTCTTGGATATACGAATCATGTGGGATTTGCTTTGGCAGTTGCAGAGACCGTTGATGTGTTTGAGTGTTATAGCTATCTAGAAATTATTCTGGTTACATAACCAAATCGACAAATTAGTGTTATGGCCAAAGAGATTGAGTCTCTTAACAAGTTTAGGTGTTGCCTAGATTTGGTTGATGTGTGTGGTAATGGGTAGAGAACTTGCGAGGGCCGAGAGCAAGGTAGAGAGACGTTGATCATGTTGATGAGGAGAATTCAAGCCAAGGGGAAGATTTGTTATTTTGTGGCTTGAATTATTTCTTTGTATTTTTAAGAAACCCATAATCCCTATAGGTTTGGAAAAAATCATTGTCCTAATAGATTTGGGAAGGAAAACCTATTATCCCGTCAAATTGAGAAACCTTTCTCTTATAGGTTAGGGACTATTTGACATCTATATATAGCGGTTATAGTTGGAGATTCTATAGATTGTATTGTGCTTTTCTTCTCATTTACTGTGGAAAACTCTCTCTGCTTTTGCCCCGAGGATTAGGCTTAGCCGAACCTCGTTAAATCCTTATGTTGATTTTTCTTCTCTATATGCTTTGTATGTGATTGTGTGCTAGTTAACCTACGATCTTTTACAACATCTACCTTCAAGTTATTTTAAGTAAAACAAAGAAGGGAGGAATTGGGAAAAAAGTAAGACACAACTTTCAATCCCAAACTCTCATGCCTTTTTACATTTGCATTTTACAACTTGCAATTTACTTTAAAATGGACCAAAATTCTATTCATTGCATTTTTAAAAATTATTACACGTTCAACATAAATTAAAAATTGAAATTAATTAGCTTTTTTAGACTACTCTGTGTTCAAGTGAATATTGCATATTTAGTTATTTCTTTATCTTTTATTTCAAGGGATGTAATTGTCTATGTTTTTTGCTAAGCACATAAAAGTCAAATAGTTAGCCCGCACTTGATGAAATAAACTATTTTGTAATAGTAACTTAAGGGAAAATGAATTTAAGGAATACAAAAAAAAAACATTCAAATTTCTAGAAGCCATCCTCCTCATGTCGAAGGTATCCAAGAAAATCTGTGTGTTCAAATATTCTTATAATACTACTCCATTTTAAAACCAGTGTCCCATGGTTTTACTCGAGTAATGGCATATTCTCCCTTTTGCTTCAAAGAACCAAGAAAACATTGTCAATAGTCAATACTTCAATCACATCTACTGAGGATTTAAATTTCATGGGATTAGCTTTTAAATTTAGCATTGAACTTTTGTATGTTAAAATTATTCGTTCAAATCTAACACTATCGGTTGAGATTTTAGTAAATTTTTATATATAAGTTCATACTCTATATTTAAAGTTATCGGTTCAGTTAAACCCGTAGCCGAAAGACTTTATTCACGCTTACACGTAGGCGAAAATTGCTCATTGTTTGGTAAGGTAATTTACACATTATTGCACACTTTATAAACTTTTGAATTACACAACTTAAAAAGCACTAGTGTAGGAGTAAATAATTGTAATTGCACTCTTTTATTAAAAGATATTTTTCGTGTATTCTTGGTTGCTTTTGTTAAAGTAACCAAAATCTTTGATCACTTTAAGATAATAAAGGAGTTAAATATTTGGGGACGAAAATTTTTTTTATTTGTTTTTTGAAGAATAAGAGGATGATCACCTGCAAAATAGCCATATTGGATTCGGAAAATTGCTAACAATCTTGGGTCAAATGCACGGATAGCCATTTTCAGGGATCTTATTTAAATATTATCAGAACTTACTTTGTCCTAAAATTTTAAACCAAAAATCTTAACTTGAGAACAATTTAGAACATGCTTGTGCTGAAAATTTGAATTGAAAAATTAAAATTCAGGACACAATAACTAATTCTTAAAGTGCAGACCTATCGAGTTGCTACTTGGTGTCATTTCTACGACAATCTTCAAGAGCTTAAGGAGCCTTAGAAAATCAATTCAAGAAGACTTGAAGGAAGTGGAGATGTAAGTTGGGAACCAAAATCCCGAATAGAGGCAATATGGACTGGGGGCACATAGATCTTTACCTAAGTGGGATGTCAAAAGAAAGTATGTTTGCTTACCTGAATATCGACTATGTACATATTATAGTCACATTTGACACGTTCTTAGTCTTGAACTAAGCACACGTGCAACACTTGATAACTTGCTCACGATTTCGCACAACTTGGTCACATTCTTGCTATGCCAAGTCAGCCTTACCAGACTCAAGATCGCTAAGGGAATGTTAGAACACAAGAGAATTGCCAAAGGAAGGAAACTTTTGTATTAGAGAGAAGTTGAATTGCTTGCTTGGTGATTTTACAAATGAATAGCCCCTTTATATACTAGTCTCATAGGGGCTAGTATGTAAATATTAATTGTTACACAAGTCCTTAATATTTACAAGTAAGTCCCTTCTCTAGAATATTCTACATAGCTAGAATCATCTAAGGACCTTCCTAAGAATTCTATAGGGTTCTAGGGTCTTCCTAAGAAAACCTCTATATTTCTCTAGAATTTTCCTACAAGTTCTAGCCTCTTTCATATGTAAGCTTTTCATATGATAAAAATATACACCAAGTGGAACCTATATGACATCATGATGTGGCGGGTCATGACACTCTCCCCCACCCAATTTTGTGCCACCCTCGGCACAAAGCATCGACACGTACGTGTGTACCTCACCTTGGCGTCGCCGGAGATCTTTTTCCATTAGCCATAATGCCCTATGGAGCAGTTCGCATTCCCATGTCACAAGGTAGTGGCCACCTTTCTTCTTGCCCCGTTTGTATTTTAGATGGCTAGCAATGATGTCCTAGATCCTCCGCATATCGGATGCCTCTCCTTGCTCTTGGCATGAATCTCCCCGTGAGTCAACCAAGTCTAGCAGCTTCTCAGGCATCGGGTCTATGCTTGCACTCCCTATTTGGTTGCCTTACGTGGTCCCAACCTTGCTAACAAACTTGATCCCTCTACTTGGTGCATCATCTAAGTCTGATAACGTGCCATCACTTTGTAACTCGCCATCCTATTCAACTATGTCCGACCAATTTTTTTTGTTGCCACCACTATCCATTTGCATGGTGTCAAGATAGTCTTTGGAATCCCCTACTTTCGGCTTAGATTCCAAGCGCATCCCCCTAATGCAGGCGGTCCCTCTTGTGTCACCCTTGTGTGCCTGAGCAAAGATCCCGATCATTGTTGGAAGCTTCCCCAACTCTGGGCATTCACTTGCCCGATGTGATCCTCTACAGAAGTAGCACCCTACTTTAGGCATATACTCGCTACTATTCTCTTGGACACATGTCCATTATAAGATGGTCGTTTCCATTGACCTTATATACCTCGACTCTATCTTTCCCATTTTCCTTGTCATGATCTCCCCCACCTCTCTCGGTGTTGCCTTATTTGGACTTGGCAGGTTTCATCTTGAAGTCAACGAGCGACTCGGTTACTGCTATGGCCTTGTCCACGTTGGCTACTTGATGTCTTCTTAATTCCTGCTTTACCCAATTTTGCAACCCATCCCTGAAATAGAAGAGATAATCCTTCTTGGACAACGACGAGATTTGTAGCATTAAGGTAGTGAACTTGCACACATACTCCCGAATTCTGGCCGTCTATCGGAGCTCCCTTAGCTTCCTCCAAGCCTCATACACCACATTCACCGGGTAGAATTGCTTCTTCAACTCCTTCTTGAACTGATCCTATGTCTCAATCTTGCATAACCCTTTCTCCATGTCAGCACACTTTCCACGTCACCATAACGCGTCACCTTCAGTCAAATACATTGAGGCGTTGTGTACCTTAACAACTTCGTCATCCTCCTTGACTACCTCAAAGTACTTTCCCATCCTCCAAAGTAAGTTTTCTACCTTGCGTGTGTCCCGTGCACAGCCATACTGCTTTCGCTTAGGGACCTTCACATTGGTCCCTTTTGCAAGTACCAAGCCCTTGGTAGTTCTGACCATGGTTCCCTACAAAGCTTCCTTCTAGCAGTTTCTTATATTCTTTCTAATATTCCTTTAGTCATAACCTTTGCTCTGATACCACATTGGTACGTCCTTAGTCTTGAACTAAGCACACGTGCGACACTTGACAACTTGCTCAAAATCTCGCATAACTTGCTCACGTTCTTGCTATGCCAAGTTAGCCTTGCCAAACTCAACATCACTAAGGAAATATTAGAACACAAGAGAATTACCAAAGGAAACTTTTGCATTAGAGAGAAGTTGAATTGTTTGTTTGGTGATTTACAAATGAATGTCCCCTTGATATACTAGTCTCGTAGGGGCTAGTGTGTAAATATTAATTGTTACACAAGTCCTTAATATTTACAAGTAAGTCCTTTCTCTAGAATATTCTACATAGCTAGAATCGTCTAAGGACATTCCTAGGAATTCTATAGGGTTCTAGGGTCTTCCGAGGGAAACTTCTATATTTCTCTAGAACTTTCCTACAAGTTCTAGCCTCTTTCATATGTAAGCTTTCCATTTACCAAAAATATACGCCAAGTGACACCTACGTGGCATGATGATGTGATGGGTCATGACAAATTGTGTCACGACCCAAAATCCACTAAGGGTTGTGATGGCGCCGGACGCCGCTGTCAGGCAAGCCAACCAAAATGCTTAATCAAATTCCAATTTCTATATTGTCTAAAATCATTTTTCTTTACGCATTAAAAAACGAATAATAAAAATTTACAGAAACAACCGTGAAATCTTTAACAAACTTAACATTTAATAATAAAAAAAAAATCCTCCCAGAACCCAGTGCCACAAGTGCATGAGCAATTTATAAGAAATAATGTAATACAACAACCGTCAGGAATACAATAATGGACAGAAATAAATACAGAAAACGGAAAGAGACTCTGCTGGATGCGAATCGCCTCGAGAAGTGCAGCTCACCTAAGTCTCTGTATCATCCGCGCTGCTACGCCCAATAGGCCACTAGGGATGCATATGCATGCGCAACAAAAATGTACAGAAGTGTAGTATGAGTACGAAAACAACGTGTACCCAATGAGTATCCCGACTAATCTCGAAGAAGTAGAGACGAGATGGTCGACTTCGACATTTACTAGTGGTCCAATAATGATGTTTATAATACATTAAATCGTGAATTTCTATAAACATGATTTTAATCCAATAGAAGAAAACAAGTAAATAATTATTTCTTTTATAGAAAATTTCCAAAATTCCTTTTTCTATATTGTCCAAATATTCTCAAGCCATGAAGAGACAAAAACAACTTTAATAAGTTCAAGGAAGTAATACAAGCATGCACAAATCATGCCGAGGTCGACGGCCCGCTCCAACAGAAATGTAAACTGTGCACTATCAAGGGTCGAACGACGCGAACCATAGATGCATCTATTTAATCTGTCGAGGTGTTCGACCTGCTCCAAAATTTAAACACACAAAGGCAGTCAATCACGAGTCCATACTGAGCAAATTAGCCAAAGAAAGTACATCCTCTTTTAACCATTTAAGAAAAATGAAGTTTAATCCTTTTAGAAATATATTTACTAGTTCAATGTGATTTAAGCAATTCAAGTTGTCAATAAGTTCACAAATAATCCAAGTATAACATGCTCTTGAGTCCTAGACTACCGGACAATAGCATAATAGTAGCTACACACGTACTCTCGTCACCTCGTGCGTTAATTAGCCCCCGCAAATAGGAGCACATACTCATTTATTTCACCTATGGGGACAATTCCCTCTTACAAGGTTAGAAAGGAGACTCACCTCGCTCGAAGATCCATAACCGGCATTCCACGCCCTTTCGAAGACTGTAATTGATGCATAATGCTCCAAAACTAGCCAATAATTATATAAACCCATTAATATATGCTAAGGTACTCATTATAATCCAATTTATAACAATTCCTAACCCTGATCGAAAAGTTGACGAAAATGCCCTCTGGCCCACGTGCCCGAATTTCCAAAATTTTCGAAGAATAAGTTTACCCATAGCTTCACAAACTCAAATATATAATTTTCTCTAAATTCCATAACCAAAATCATGGTCAAATTTTGTTTTTATAAATTCTAGGTCTTTCATCTAAAACCCTTGATTTTCCCTAATTTTTACATGTTAATCTACCCATAATCCATGTATTTAACTTAAGATGCATAGAAATTACTTACCTCTTTGATGATGACGGGATCCCTCCTCAAATGCTCTCAAAAATCTCCTAAGGTCAAGTAGGAAATGAGGGAAATGGGCTAAGTCTCGGAATAAAAAGCCACAGCTCCAGACGCAGAATTCGCATTTGCGACTCGAGGCTCGCAATTGTGATGTCGCATTTGCGACAAAAGCTTCGCAAATGCGAAGCTCTTCGCAATTGCGAAGATCACTGCCTCGCAATTCCCATCCCTCATTTTGCAAATGCGAACTCCCCCCCTCCCCACGCCCAGGATCACAAATGCAAAGGGGACCTCGTAAATGCGAGGTCTCATTTGCGACCCAAAAATCGCAAATGCGATTATACCAGCACCAGCAATCCTATTTTTTAGCAAGTCACTCCGAAGCTATCCCGAATCTCACCCGATCCCCCGGGGCTCAAAACCAAACACTCGCATGAGTCTAAAAACATAACACGGACTTGATCAAAGCCTCAAATAGCCCCAAACAATACTAAAATCATGAATCGACCTCAAATCCAAACTTAATGAACTTTAGAATTTCAAACTTCTATTTTTGATGTTTAATCCTATCAAATCACATCCGATTGACTTCCAATTTTTCACACAAGTCATATCTGACATTACGGACCTACTGAAACTTCCGGAATCGGATTTCGACCCCAATATCAAATAGTCAATTTCCGGTCCAAACTTCTCAAAAAATTTCGAATTTCTATCTTTAGCCAAATGACTCCAAAATGACCTACGGACCTCCGAATTCACTTCTGATCGCGCTCCCAACTCCTGAATCACCATACGGAGCTATTCGCAGACTCAAAATCCTAAGCGGACATCGATAACACTGAAATGCCTTTCAAGCCAAACTTATGAAATTTCTTCAAAATGCTAACTTCCATAATAGGCAACAAAATGCTCCCGGTTTATCCAAAACTCGAACCGGGCATACGCCTAAGTTCGAAATCATCATACGAATCTGTTGCCACCTTCAGATCCCGATTCTGAAGTCGTTTACTCAAAAATTCAATCCTAGCTAATTCTTTCAACTTTAAGCTTCCGAAATGAGAATTCTCTTCCCAAATCAACCCCAAACTTCCCGAAATTCAATTCCGACCACGCGTATAAGTCATAACACTTGAAATGAAGCTGCTCATGGCCTCAGACTACTGAACGACACGCTAGGACTCAAAATGACCCGCCGGTCATTACATTCTCTCCCACTTAAACATATGTTCATCCTCGAACGTGCTGAGAACTACATCGAAGTAGTCTGAAATCACTGTATAACTTCTCATACACCTTCCCGTGCTACCACAACTCAGTAGAGCACACTTGCTTGATCAATTCTGAAGATACTCCCTTTTATTCAAGCAAATAAGCCTTAGAGCCCATTTCCAACATCTGGAATTCTATGCCCGACCTGATTCCAACATAAGATCACCATATCAATCACTACACGTTGTACCCAAACATGGCTGCATAACTTTGCTGGATTCACACCTAGCATCACATTACTCACCAGACCACAATAACATTTTCTGATCAACTTAGTCAAAATTTCACGAATCTGATGTTCGCATTGCACCCCATGACATACCCAAGTCTTACTCTAACTCTTACAATGCCGCCATAACGGAAAAGATGTGTAGAAATTCATAACCAATTGCCGAATCAACAAATCATTAGGTCTATACTCCTGACAAGGACCATCACTTCATTCTGAACCAAATAATGGTCTTAGTTTCATAATATACTTCATATAATCAGATTGCACTGATCCTAAATCCAAAAATTTTGTCTCACCCAATACGAACTGCTCAGGCAATAAGCCATCCCGGACATGATCAAAAGTCTCATATGTTTCACAATGTGTCAATAGGCTAACAATTATAATGCGATACAATAGAAGAATAAAATCTGAAAAGGGATTTCAATTACCCCGCTCATGAATCATACATGCGACATGGGCGCACAACTAATATGAGCTTCCTTCAGAAAATAGGAAGCAGAACACAATAAACAGATATGGGGAACTGTACTGAATATCACACTATTGCGGCGCGCAACCCGATCCGAGCAATCATAACCATGGCGGCGTGCCACCCGATCCACACAACATAACCATGGCGGCGTGCCACCCGATCCAAATAACATACCCATGGTGACGTGCCACCCGATCCACACATGGAACTCACATAAGGAGATGTACATCAATCTAAATTGCTCATTATAAAAAAATACTGAATATCAGTAATAAACACTCTAAGTGTATAATACCATTCCCTGGGGAGACATATAACGCTATAATCCACAAACTCTAGCACAACTGAAGTGCGATATATGATTTGAATCTCAAAAGCCATCCTGCTCATATAACCTCATCTCTATGAGGAACCTCAACACATAAGAAATTCACCAAGCCATCTCACAACTCGCACGACGCAATACATCATTACATGAAATAGTTGACAACGAAATAACACTCCGACTACCTTCCATGAGGAGTGTTTTACTGAGATGAACACATCTGGCCTGATATAAAGCCCATATTCACATTTGAATCCATCCACCAACCTCAAGCCAATTCTGATCGCACTGAACTAGGCTAATTACCTTTCAAAGTCCATAATAACTTGTTTTTCGCTCATAACATATAAGAGCATCCATTATAGTAGGAGAAATCATACTCAGTCCACAACTTAATAGATTGAGTGCCCTCCAGGCATGTATTCTCAAATCAACGATATTATCACAACGTTCATATTTGGTTTAAGTCTTTAATCAATCAAGTGACTACCTGCGACACCTATAAAATCTTCCTGTGGGACACACTCCCACAATCTACCATAACAAATAACTGGGTCGTACCTCCAAACCACCGGTGCACTAATGTTGAAAAGCGATCAAGAATCATTAACCAGCATGCAAAGCCTTTTTCACAAAGCACCAATCTCGGGTGACGCTGAAGACAATACCAACTTAACTTAAACCTCGAATCTACTTTCCTGCTCATCCGAGCTCGTGGCATCCTTGTCAATACCGAACCATTACCTTGATCTTTCTTTCAAATTCCATACCACTCAATGCACCTAACATGCCAGCTCAACCAGGGCTAACCATTCTATCTTTTTCCAATTTATCCTTGATTGCCTTAGAAATAATAATAACTTCATTCAACACATTCCACCCACACTCGTCCTAAGTGACCTTGAATCACGAGACCAAGCTGTCTCAAATCTCACGAACCATTTTGTACCTCCCAATTGCTACATCGCAAGTCAAAACATCATAGAACATTCTGTGCCTCTTCTCATAGGCTGCTACCAAGCTTGGTTCTTAACCGTACCTATAGGTTCGAAATCATTAGGCACCACACTTTACCTCTTCGATCCACTAGGACCATTGCTGAGAGTCGCCCGCTCTGACTTCTCCCGAATATAATCAACTCCATGATTCTTCTATCACAAGCACGCCCTTTCGACGGAGCACCCGATAGAATCACTTCCCTTGGAACCCGCATATATACAAAGCACAAATCCTGAATCCTTTCCCAAGCCTGAATATGGGCCAATAAGGCCAACAATAGCACATCTTTAACAATTTCTTTGCTCAAATTACCACTTATGGTATTTTCCGTAGCTAAAATAGCCCATCATTATACTAATAACCAAAAACCTCGCAAGTAGTTGGCCACGCGACCCAATCATAGATGGTGGGACTCTCCCACTTAGCTCGAAGCCGCTATAACACAACTCTGGAGTTCATCAGAATTCTCAATCTCTTATTGATATAACCTTGTGCAATCAACCGCCAAAATTCTAGATATCTTAATGTAGAAATCCTTGTTTATACTCTGAATCATCAGCAACATTCGCACGCCCGATCCCTTTGCTTCATAACCAATGGAATTCTTTGCAGAAGCCTCGCCAATCATGCGACCGCTAACTTGCTCATAGGAATAACCTACATGTATAAATCACTCCTCGACATCTTCCAACGTTGTTGTACGGGGTACAATCACTACGACATCAATAACCCATCCTGAGTCTGAGCTCACTCTCTAGTTACACAAGTCCATTTATCCCTCGTGGACATCACTTAAGTGTGCGGCAACATCCTCCCAATTCAAAGTTATGTTGCATCCTTATTTCTTTTAAGCAGCTCCTTTTTGTTACATCAAATCTCCCACCGCATAATAGCCCATACTTCAAATCAGATCCATAGACCCCAATCACCCATCACTAACATTATCAAATCACTCCAAACTCTCCTTAAGGTGTGTGGTCATCCCACTGCAAGCCCATATGCAACTCCGCCACTCTCCCACTTTGGCGGAACTCATCCCTTTAATCGACTATTCGACCCTTGGCCTCTTATACTCGACCTTCTAGAAATTTTAGCCACAGCCCGACACCTCCCACATGTATTTGCTAATCCTTTGCTGCCCAGCTGCTGCCTTAAATAAAATCTATCTTAGAATTACCGATTCAATCCTAAACCACCGCGCCCTGCGATATCTGACAGTTGTATCTCCAATACTATTTCACAATATCTTGCCCCAAAAGAGAATTGTAGAAGATCATAACACACAAACTTAGTATGTTCAATTAGGACAACGACACCCCATCATAGAAGAAAACTCCACCAGCCCACATCTGACCATTCTTGGTCCGATTACCTTTCCCCCGCCGGGAGTAAAATACCGAATCTCTAGATCATGCACTGAGTAAACCTCCCTTCAAGTCATTCACTGCCCCGACAAGTGGGCAACATCCTACCATTATACTACTGCAGAACAATAGTTCATAAGCATCATGGCAACTTGTGCCTAGCCTCAGAGCCCTCAGAAGCAACTTTACTGGGCTGAAATAATAAAATATCCTTCCACAAGGCGGCGATAATAGCTCAGACGACTATACGGGAAGAAACATTCCGCACCATGTTTGTAATATCATTACAATTCTTCAATCCTCAACGAATAGCAAGCACTTTGCGTCGCATAAGATTGAGTAGGAAAGAAATAAATGCATAAGCCTCAAAGGAATCAAATCGCACAATGAGGAATCAAGAAAGGAAGTACTCCTAACAGTCTTGCAGCCTCCCGAGGATAAGTACAGAAGTCTCTGTACCGATCCGCGAGACTCTACTAGACTTGCTCATGACTCGTGAGACCTAAGGGAACCTAGTGCTCTGATACCATGTTGTCACGACCCAAAATCTACTAAGGGTCATGATGGCACCAGACACCGCTGTCAAGCAAGCCAACCAAAATACTTAATTAAATTCTAATTTCTGTATTGTCTAAAATCAATTTTCTTTACGCATTAAACGAATAATAAAAATTTACAGAAACAACCGCAAAATATTTAGCAAACTTAATATTTAATAATCCAAAAAAAAATCCTCCTAGAACCCGGTGTCACAAGTGCATGAGCAATTTCTAAGAAATAATGTAATACAATAACCGTCCGGAATACAATAACGGACAGAAATAAATATCAAAAATTGAAAGAGACTCTGCAGGCTGCGAATCGCCTCGAGAAGTGCAGCTCACCTAAGTCTCCATATCATCCGTGCTGCTACGAAGTCCGAAACTTTTCTAACATTTTTTTGGACAAAAAATACATTTTTAATGCTAAAAAAAGTTACCTAAATACATAATTCGCAGTACTATACTGCGAATTACCTTAACAAAAATTTAGCCGTTAAGGTAATTCGCAGTAGAGTACTGCGAATTATGTATTTAGGTAACTTTTTTTTAGCATTAAAAAACATATTTTTTGTTCAAAACAATGTTAGAGAACTTTCGAACTCTGCTGCTACGCCCAGTAGGCCGCTAGGGATGCATATGTCTGTGCAATAAAAATGCACAGAAGTGTAGTATGAGTACGAAAATAACGTGTACCCAATGAGTATCCCGTCTAATCTCGAAGAAGTAGAGACGAGATGGTCGACTTCGACACTTGCTAGTGGTCCAATAATGATGTCTATAATACATTAAATCGTGGATTTCTATAAATATGATTTTAATCCAATAGAAGGAAACAAGTAAACAATTATTTCTTTTATAGAAAATTTCCAAAATTCCTTTTTCTTTATTGTCCAAATATTCTCAAGCCACGAAGAGGAAAAAATAACTTTAATAAGTTCAAGGAAGCAATACAAGCATGCGCAAATCATGCCTAGGTCGACGGCCCGCTCCAAAATTTAAACACACAAAGACAGTCAATCACGAGTCCACACGGAGCAAATTTGCCAAAGAAAGTACATCCTCTTTTAACAATTTAAGAAAAATAAAGTTTAATCCTTTTAGAAATTTATTTAATAGTTCAATGTGATTTAAGCAATTCAAGCTGTCAATAAGTTCACAAATAATCCAAGTATAACATGCTCTTGAGTCCTAGACTACTCGGCCAATAACATAATAGTAGCTACGCACGAACTCTCGTCACCTCGTGCGTATGTAGCCCCCACAAATAGGAGCACATACTCAATTATTTCACCTATGGGGACAATTCCCTCTTACAAGGTTAGAAAGGAGACTCACCTCGCTCCGAAGATCCATAACCGGCATTCCACGCCCTTCCGAAGACTCTAATTGATGCACAATGCTCCAAAACTAGCCAATAATTATATAAATCTATTAATATATGCTAAGGTACTCATTATAATCATATTTATAATAATTCCTAACCCCGATCGTAAAGTTGACGAAAACGCCCTCGGGCCCAGGTGCTCGGATTTCCAACATTTTTGAAGAATAAGTTTACTCATAGCTTCACAAACTCAAATATATAATTTTCGCTAAATTCCATACCCAAAATTATGGTCAAATCTTGTTTTTTTCAAATTCTAGGTCTTTCATCTAAAACCCTTGATTTCCCCTAATTTTTACATGTTAATCTACCTATAATTTATGCATTTAACTTAAGATGCGTAGAAATTACTTACCTCTTTGATGATGACGGGATCCCTCCTCAAATGCTCTAAAAAATCGCCTAAGGTCAAATGGGAAATGAGGGAAATGGGCTAAGTCCCGGAATAAAAAGCCACAGCTCCAGACGCAGAAGTCGCATTTGCGACTCCAGGCTCGCAATTGCGACAAAAGCTTCGCAAATGCGAAGCCTAGCCTGCCCCTGCCCTTGTCGCAATTGCGAAGATCACTGCCTCGCAATTCCTATCCCCCATTTCGCAATTGCGAACTTCCCCCCAGCGCCCAGGCTCACAAATGCGAATGGGACCTCGCAAATACGAGACCCAAGAATCGCAAATGCGATCATACCAGCACCAGCAATCCTATTTCTTAGCAAATCACTCCGAAGCTATCCCTAATCTCACCCGAGCCCCTGGGGCTCCAAACCAAACACTCGCACGAGTCTAAAAACATAACACGGACTTGCTCAAAACCTCAAATCACCCCAAACAACATTAAATCATGAATCGACATCAAATCCAAACTTAATGAACTTTAGAATTTTAAACTTCTATTTTCGATGTTTAAACCTATCAAATCACGTCCGATTGACTTTCAATTTTACACATAGTTATATTCAACATTACGGACCTACTGAAACTTCCTAAATCGAATTCCGACCCCAGTATCAAAAAGTCAACTTCCGATCAAACTTCTAAAAAACCTTCGAATTTCTATCTTTAGCCAAATGACTCCAAAATGACCTACGGACCTCCGAATTCACTTCCGATCACGCTCCCAACTCCTGCATCACCATACGGAGCTATTCACAGACTCAAAATCCTAAAGGGACATCGTTAACACTGAAATGCATTTCAAGCCAAACTTATAAAAAATTTTCCAAAATGCTAACTTCCACAATAGGCGACAAAACGCTCCCGGGTTATCCAAAACCCGAACCGGGCATACGCCCAAGTTCGAAATCATCATACAAATTTGCTGGCACCTTTAGATTCTGATTCCGAGGCCGTTTACTCAAAAATTCAATCCTAGCTAATTCTTTCAATTTTAAGCTTCCGAAATGAGAATTCTCTTCCCAAATCAACCCCAAACTTCCCGAAATTCAATTCCGACCACGCATACAAGTCATAACACCTGAAATGAAGCTGCCCATGGCCTCTGACTGCTGAACGACGCGTTAGGGCTCAAAACAACCGGTCGGATCGTTACAAATTGGTCGTTAATATTGGTATGAATGTATAGCCAAGTAGGTGTAGTATTTCTTCAGTGAATAAATTGTGTGGTTCTTACTTCTTAAAATCCAGTAACAGTATGTCCAACGTGAATTAAAATCGTGATAAATTTTGAGAGAGTATCAAACAAGTAAATTAAATGCGAACAACAAATGGATAATTTCATTTTAAAAACACATCCATAGAATAAATTAAGTTATATATAAGTTCAAATTAAAGGTTCAACTCTTGATCACATGAACGTGACGTTCGCATTGTAGAAGGTTAAAAATTACTTGGACCCGAAAGTATTGACGGAATTAGAAATTTTGATAATAAATTTTAAAAAAAAATTAAAAATAACATACTTGTAATTTGAGCTTGTATTTCTCTTATATCAAGTACACAAAGTTGCTGCTTGAGTTTATGAATAAGTGTCTATTGCCTCAATCTGAAAGAAGGCATATGGCCATTTACCTGGACTTGATAGTGATGGAGATGCTAGATCAGAACAGAAAAATTAATCTCCCATCACTGATGTTGAAGCACATGGCAAGGACCGCTGATCAAGATAAGGGTATTCATGCCCTACCGTATGGATTCTTACTAACAGGGTGTTTAAGCACTTTGGAATTTCCTTAAAAGGTCCAAAAAAGGGAAATAAACAGAACATGTTTGATAAGGAGACTTTGGAGGAGTGTGACTGTGTTGCTAGACCACCGGGGACTAAGAGTAAAAATATAGTCACCAAACTTCTGGAGGAGTTGTCTACTGCCAATGAGGAAACATAAAAAATGAGAGAAGAAATTACCTCATTGAAGGAAGAAACATGAGGCTAAAGGAGAAAATGAAGAAAGAGTAGGAGGCCTCAGCTGCTAGGTTTGATAGGCTTTTGGGGCTTATTCACGGAGAATCCTCTTCCACCAAAGAACCTGGTTCTCAGTCCTCTTAGGTTTCCTAGTATGTCCTTAGTTAGTCCCTTGCTATGTTTCCTCTAGGACCAGTTTTTGATTTTTTTTTCCTTTTTGTTTGATGTTGTTGGCAATTTGACGGGTTTGTTCAACTGTCTTTTGGTTTGGGCCCCTTTGGGATTAATGTTGTATAATGACAATAACAAATAAATATAATTTTCTTATTTTTCGCTAAATATTATATTCTTTGTCTGGGCAAATTTTATTGCATCACCATCTATGTTCCTAATGATATGTTCTTGTTAGTGTAGTTCTAGTGGCCATGAGTTTGACATTGCTATATTCTCTCATTAATTCCATTGACTTCTTATTTTTTCGATGATTCAAAAAGGGAAAAGTTAAGTATGTGCATACTCACTGATCCGTAAACGTGTTTTTTTTACTGCCACTTAGACTAATAAAGGAGAATGTTCTAAAGTTGTATGTTTGTAGGTCTTATAATGAATTATGCCTAGCTATCGACGGGGTTACGGTAAATGGAAGATGAGTCCCTTACACTTGTACAAACATGGACATTTTGAAGAGGAGTGTTATGAATGAAACTGCTTCTTATGCTAAAGACTGATAAAAACTAAGCAAGCTATTGACCGATTTGCACATGAGTTTGTCATCATCAAAAAGAGAGAATTTGTTGAGCTGAGCATGAAATTATATCTTGATGATTAACAAACCATAGCAGAGAATCATGTTTCATGTTCCAGGTTGGTATGCTACTAGACTGGTATGTAGATTTAAAATATGAATGCCAAGTGAACCAAGTTCAAAGCAGACCCCAGTGGAAGAATGTTGTTTAGATATGGAAGGCCAGTATACCATGCAATCAGAGGATCTTGTCTGTACCCTAAAAAGAAATATGCAAATTAGATGAGTTCGTGGACAAAAAGGATTTTGTATTTATGAGAAAGACTTGCATGGAAAATAGGCTGTAGAGGCGGAAACAAATAAGGAAGCAAAATCTAAATAGGTAAGATTTTCCTTAACCGATATATTTTAAGTGTTTAAGCATTAGCTAAAGAAGATTTTTGCCCAACTTTGCAACTATAAAAAAAAACTTTTTTCTGCACTTCAAGACCACTGCTATTGAGGAAAATCATATAGAATACTTCTGACAATAGCAATCACAACAAAAACATACTTGTAAAGATTCAAGCTAATCAATAGAAGAACCAATTCCTGGAGATGAGGTTGCTCGTGTTCTTTAGTTGTTAAGTTGAGTCAAGTGTTCTAAATTTTAACATATTTGCTTTGTGAGAAGTGTAATAGTAGGTTATTGTTGAAATATTGGTTTTTTGTTGTGATGATCCAAAAGGGTCATCTTGTGTTTTAGAATCCAACTCGGGGTTCTAAGTCATTCAAAACCTCATTTTCTTTCTCCTCGATTCGCGTGCGCAGTCTGAGCGCATTTTCGGAAAGTATTTATGTCAAAAAATTGAGAAAAATTAATTTTGATTTAAAATTAATTTATGTTGAATTCGGTCAATATTTTGAGTGAACGGACCCGGACTCGTGTTTGGAGGTCCTAGAGGGTCTGTAGTAAAATAGGGGACTTGGGCGGTTGCCCAGAATTGAATTCCGAGGTCCCTAGCCAGTGAAATAAAGTTTTGAAGAAAATTGTTGATAGAAAATATAATGGTTTTTAGAAATTGAATAATATTTGATCTCATTGGTATCGGACACATATTTTGCTTCGGAGCCCGGTACAGGTTAATATGGTACTTAAGTCATGTCTGTAAAATTTTGTGAGAAACGGGACTGATTTGACGTGATTCGGATGTGTGAAAATAAGTATTTCAAGTGTTATTAAGGATTTCATGTGTTTTGGTGTTAAATTTATAGTTCTAGGCGTTATTTTGGCGATTTCATCGCGAGCAAGTCCGTATGATATTTTTAGACTTATGTGTGTATTTGGTTTGGAGCCCCGAGGGCTTAAGTGAGTTTTGAATAGGCTACGAGATGTCTAAACTTTGGAAAAAGACCAGGTGTTTGATAGTTGTAGAGATTGCAGCCAAAACCAACTATATATTTGGCTCATGGGTGAATGGGTGAATGAGTTTTGGCCAAGCGGGCCCGGGGTCATTTTGACTTTTTGGAAAAATATTAGGAAACCTATAATTGTGTATTGGAATTAATTTATTTCACAATAATTGATGGTATTAAGCTATTTGTGACTAGATACAAGTGGGTTGGAAGTGGTAATTAAGGAAAAAACGGTGTTTGAGGCTTGAATTCAGCCGTGGAGTCAAGGTTATAAGTGTTTTGTTTAACTTTGGCTTGGGAAAATAGGTATTGTCTGATTATTTCTACGTGTTTTGTTGTTGAATATGATGTATAGGTGAGTTGACGAGCACCTATGCATCGTGGTCGAGTCATATCATGCGAGTGAAATTTCATTCTTGCAGATTTTGTAGTCTTAAACCTTATTATCCATGCTTACTGTTACTGAAAATATTTGGAGACGTATATCCGGTTCCACCGAGGTTGATAATTTTGAACATTTATTCAAGGTTGATATGTCAAATTTCTGAAACTAATCATTGATGAAATACTAGTTTCTTTGTGATACTCTTTTCTATCCGTTATTGTAAATTCTGTGATATGTGAGGAGGAGTGTAAAGAACGAATGGTAATTCCGTGCATGATTTATTTATAACGTGAGAAAGAGTGTAATGCACGGACGGTAATACCGTGCCATGATATGAGAGTGATAAAAGCACGAAGGGTGATGTCGTGCCATTTTCCTCTGTTGTCTCAATTGCTTAAGTTATTTGAGGACTTCTATTTAAAACTATGCTCTTCTATCATTCTCTTACTCCTTATATTTTGATTCCCCATTGCAAGTCCCCTTCCCATTATTTTTGTTTATTTACTTTGTTTACCTTTTTTTCCATTAGCATGATTATACTATTCAGGTTTATGTAGTGCCCCGTTCTACCCTTGTCACTACTTCGCCGAGGTTAGGCTCGACACTTACCAGTACATGGGGTTAGTTGTACTGATGCTGCACTCTGCACTTTCTATGCAGATCCAGGTATCGGTCCGAGCTGGTTCTGAGTTCGTAGCTGGCCATTGAGCAGGAGACCCGAGTTAGATCTGCTGACGTCCATAGATTCCTAGAGTCACCTTCTCTATGTACTCATTTACTATTTATCTAGTTCACAAACAATTGTACTTCTTTATTTTCAGCCAAATACTTGTAGTTAATCTTAATAGTTCATGAAAATTGACTCCAAACCCTAGGTAGCTAGTCATAAAGATTTCACATGCGCAGTATTATTATGCCAGTTCTGTTCCTTACATTAATTATTATGCATTGAGTTGTAGTGGTTTACCAGTAATTTATAAGATTGTCATGTTGCAAACCCCTCATGTTGTCTTGCATAGCAAGTGCATTGTTAGGCGCCATCGCGATCCCGACGGTGGGAATTTGAGTCTTGACAAGTTGGTATCAGAGCAATGGGTTGCCTAGGTCTCATAATTCACGAACAAGCTAGGTAGATTTTGAGGGATTGGTACAGAGACGTCTGTACTTATCCCAGAGGCTACAGAGCTTAGGAATAACTTCTCATCCATTCTTCTCTGTTGTGCGATTTGATTTCTCAATGCTATTTGAACTTCTGCTCTGTTCTTTCGTAGATGGCGAGAACACGTACTGCTTCATCAGCTGATCAGCAGCTCGAGCCCCCAGCGGAAGCTCGTACAAGGGGCAAAGGACGAGGTAGGGGTAGGGCTCAGCCCAGAGCTCGAGCAGTAGCACTAGCGGCGGAGCCTCAGGTAGAGTTTGATGATGAGGTTCTATCCAAGACCGTTCCAGCAGGGCCAGCTCAGGTTCTATAGGGGTTCATCGCTATCCTGGTACTTCAGGATGGAGAGTACGTCTGTACTCTCCATCTAGTGGGCTTTATGGAGAGTGTTACTCAGGCCGACATACTTCATGCGGCACCATCCGTCTCTCGGGATGGGGGAAGAGCACAGACTCCCGCTACTCATACCTTGGAGAAGATGGTTTCTCAGTTTCTGACTCCAGCAGCTCATCCATTTGGGGTAGTTTCGCCGGGTGTTGTAGCCCAGACCGGTGATGGATGAGCTATATTTTCTGATACTTTGTGGAGATTGGATAGGTTTATCAATATTTTCACCACTACCTATGGCTGTAAATCTTTCAAGGATCCCTAGGACTATCTGGACAGTTGTCATGAGGTGTTACGTAACATGGGGATAGTAGAAACCAATGGGGTCGACTTTGGTGCTTTTCGTTTGTCGGGTTCCGCCAAGAAATGGTGGACGAACTTTTGTTTGGCCAGACCAGCTGGGTCGCCTGCTTTGACTTGGGACCATTTCTTTCAGCTATTTCTCGAGAAGTTCCTTTCTGTCACTCAGAGAGAGGACTACCGCAGGTGGTTCAAGCATCTTCAGCAGGGTTCTATGACTGTAACTCAGTAC
The DNA here is from genome assembly GCA_026770625.1 of Nicotiana glauca. Taxonomy (NCBI): domain Eukaryota; kingdom Viridiplantae; phylum Streptophyta; class Magnoliopsida; order Solanales; family Solanaceae; genus Nicotiana; species Nicotiana glauca. The sequence continues at coordinate 24,360 of MU686292.1, read as the reverse complement.
GAGACTAGGTTTGTTGATTTGCCTCGTCATGCTCTTCTTATAATCCTGACCGAGAGAGAGAGAGAGAGAGAGAGAGGTGAGGAGGTTTTGTTGAGGGACTCTGTGACGACCCAAAGGGGTCATAACTTGTTTTCTTACCCATCATGTACTTCCGAGGCCTTGAAAACCTCATCTATGGTTGCCTCGATTTGTGTGCGTAGTCCGATCACGTAGCTGGAAAGCTTAAATATGAATTATGTGAGAAAACAACTAAATTTTGTTATTAAATTGAATAAATTTGACTTCGGTCAACATTTTGGGTAAATGAACCTGGACCTGTGATTTGACAGTCCCGTAGGGTCTGTAGGAAAATATGGAACTTCAGCGTATGCCCGGAATCGAATTTCGAAGTCCCAAGTCCGAGAAATGAATTTTTGTGTGAAATTATTTTCTGAAAATAATTAAGGAAATTGGAAATGAAATTTGATTAGGAGACTATGGTATCGGGTCCGTATTTTAGTTCTGGCACCCGGTACAAGTCTTATATATGATTTAAGCACTTTCTGTAAACTTTGGTTGTAAACGGACGTCGTTTGACGTGCTTCGGACTTAAAATGGGAATTTGATGTTTTATGAAATTTTGGAAGAAATCATGAGTTTTGAGGCTTGATTCGATATATATGATGTTATTTTGGTGATTTGATCACACGGATAAGTCTGTAGGTTGTTTTTGAGGTTGTGTGCATATTTGGTTTGGAGCCCCGAGGGCTCGGGTGAGTTGCGGATAGGCCACGGATTGCATTTCTGAACTTAAAAAAAAATCAGGTATGATTTCTTCTATGATCTTCGCATTTGCGAAGATGTGCCTCGCAATTGCTAGCTCGCAAATGCAAGCTTTGCATCGCAATTGTAAAGCCTGGGACATGGGCCTATAATCGCAAATGCGATCCCATTGCTTGCAAAAGCTAACTAGGGGATTTTTGGCACTTATCGCAAATGCGATCTCAGCCCTCGCAAATACGGAAGTATATGGCCTGAACACACTATGCATCAAATGCATAAAAGTTGCTGGGGCATTGGTCAGCCCAAATGACATAACAAGGAACTCGTAATGACCATACCGAGTCCTGGAGGCAGTCTTTGGGATATTTGGCTCCTGAATCTTCAACTAATGGTAACCTGAGTGCAAGTCAATCTTAGAAAACACCTGTGCACTCTGAAGCTGGTCAAACAGATCATCAATACGAGGCAAAGGATAACGGTTCTTCACTGTAACCTTATTCAACTGACGATAATCGATACACATACGCATAGAACCATCCTTTTTCTTCACAAACAAGACAGGAGCACCCCATGGTGAAACACTGGATCGAATAAAACCCTTATCAAGTAATTCCTGCAACTGATCCTTCAACTCAGGAGGAGCCATACGATACGAAGGAATGGAAATAGGCTGTGTGCCCGGCAACAGATCAATGCTAAAATCAATGTCTCTATCGGGCGGCATGCCCGGAAGATCAGCTGGAAACACATCGGGATAGTCCCGTACCACTGGGACTGAATCAATAGAAGGGGCATCAACACTGACATTTCTCACATAAGCTAAATACGCGGCACACCTCTTCTCAACCACATGCCGAGCTTTAAGGAAAGAGATAACTCTACTGGTAGTGTGATCTAAAGTACCAATCCACTCAACACGCGGAATACATGACATAGACAGTGTCACGGTCTTGGCATGATAATCAAGAATAGGAAAATGAGGTGACAACCAGTCCATGCCCAAGATAATATCAAAGTCAACCATACCGAGTAACAATAAATCTGCTCTGGTCTCAAAACCACGAATAGTAACCAGACATGACCGATAAATGCGGTCCACAATAAGAGAATCTCCCACAGGAGTAGAAACATAAATAGGGGCACTCAAAGAATCTCGAGGTACACCCAAATGCGGAGCAAAGTAAGAAGACACATAAGAGTAAGTAGATCCCAGATTGAATAGAACCAATGCCTCTCTGTGACAAACCAGTATAATACCTGTAATGACAGAGTTAGAGGCAGCCTCGGTACGAGCATGAATAGCATAATATCTGGCCCGGCCCCTATATCTCTAGGTTTAAACTCTATCTCCCTGACCTCCGCCCCTAGCCATCTAGGCAGATGGGGTAGCAGCTGGAGCTGTGACCATGGCCTGAGAACTCTGAGAAGTATGTTGTGGTTGAGCAATCTGTGAAGATGCACCCCTACCAAGTCCTACCAAGTCTGGGGCAGTCCCTAAGCATATGGCGTGTATCACCACACTCAAAACAATCTTTGGGTGGACGCGGTGGCTGTGACTAACTAGGGCCAGGTCTGCTGGACTGACCCTTGGAAGCACGCTAGAAACTGGAGGTGCATAGTAAGGCTCCTGAGGTGTAGGCAGAGCTGGAGCACTGTTGGCTGCTGGAAGAGCTGAATGGACGGGTCGACCCACATAACCCCTACCATGACGACCTACTGCTGGGGTACGGGCACCAGAGTAGTGGACCGACTCTCGAGACCTCTTGTCCTTTCTCTCCACTCGCTCTCTGGCGAGCATACCCTCGATTCTCCTAGCAATGCTCACTACTTGTTGATAAGGGATGTCTATCTCCAACTCTTGAGCCATTCTAGATCTGATTGGTGGGATAAGACCCTCAATGAACTGCGAACTCTTTCACGGACTGTAGCAACCAAGGCCAGTGCATGCCTGGCCAACCTGGTATAGTGGATAGCATACTTCGAAACGGTCATAGAACCCTAGTACAAATGCTCAAACTCTGCGCGCCATGTGTCCCTGAGACTTTGAGGGACAAACTCTCTCATGAACATATCTGAAAACTAGGTCCAGGTTAGTGAGGCAGCCTCGGCTGGACTGTCTATCTCATAAGTGTGCCACCAATCATAAGTGGCTCCCTGAAGCTGGAAGGCAGTGAAGGAAACCCCGCTAGACTCTACTATGCCCATAGTGCGAAGAATACGGTAGCACTCCTCTAGAAATCCCAAGGCTTCATCTGATGATAACACACTGAATACAGAAGGCTTGTACTTCTTGAACCTTTCAAGCCTCAGCTGCTCATCCTCGAAAACCGCTGCCCTGTCCTCGGACTGAACTGGCACTGCAGGCGGTACGGGAATAATCTCGAGAACCTGCTCAATATGCACTCACTACTCAATAGTGAGGGCGGCGGGAGTCTGTGCTCCTCCCCCGGCCTGGAATGTGGATGCAGTAACGGGAAGCAACCCTGCCTGAGCCAAGGTGGTGTACATACTCATGAACTGAGCCAAAGTCTCTTGAAGAGATGGAGTAGTAGTGGCAGTAGTAGGCGTGCTAGGTGCCTGAGTTCCGGTTGGATCTGCTGGTGGTGCCTCGGTGGCAGCTCGCGCAGGTGCTCTGGCTGCACCACGTGCACGTCCTCGACCTCTACCTCGGCCCCAGCCTCTGACGGCTGCAGTAGGGGGCGCAGGTGCCTGATCATCCTGAGTAGCGCTTGTCCTCACCATCTATGAGAGAATAGAAGACATAAGTTCAGAATTGGTGATGTCAAAATATCACACGACAAGGAAACCAAATGAAGTGAAAATTTTCCTAGCAGTTACATAGTCTCTCGTAGATAAGTACAGACGTCTCCGTACCGATCAACGAGACTCTAATAAACTGGCATGTGTTTTGTGACTCCTATGAACCTAGAGCTCTAATACCAACTACATTTATATCATTTAACATATTTTCCACTTAAAATCAATGATTTTCAAGGGTGAAATTGGGGATTTTGGGTAGAACCTAGGTTTTTCTAAAATTGGGTATTTGGACCTCAATTTGAGGTCCGATTTCAAAACAAATCATATATTTGGGTTCGTGGGGAAATGGGTAACAGGGTTTTAGTTTGAACCTCAGGTTTTGACCACGTTGTCCTGAGAGGCATTTTGGTTATTTTACCTAAATTCACGTCTTAGCTTTAAATTAAAATGTAAAATCAGTTGCTTGAAATGTTATTTACGAGATGTAATTGAAATGAATAGATTTGGCCATTTGGAGTTCGATACTCATGGCAAAAGTGTGGTTTCAAGTTGATTTTGGAGCCGGTTTGTGGTAAGTGGCTTGTCTAACCTTGTGTGGGGGAGTTTTTCCCTTAGGATATGATATTTGGTAATTGAATGCCTTGTACGTGAGGCGACGAGCGCGTACTTGAGCTAATTGTTGAAAATCTGGTTTTCTACTTAAGATATTGAGACTGAGTTCTTTCGTATTTGCATTATTTTACTTGAAACTATAGCCTGTGTTAAATTAGAAAAACATGCTTAGTTGATTTAAATTGCCTATTTGCTTAAGTTGCCTTGACTGTATCACGTGAAGCATGTTAGGCTAGTACTAGCTGTTGCTTGCACTTTTGTACTCCACTTCTGAATAACTTTTGGTTGTGGTTGTGCATTTTCATTGGAATTACGGATATGGGATTCCGGTATCTCCCCCCCTTGTTTGTTTACTTTGGGACTGCGGGGTCGATTCCCGATAGATCTCCTTGCATATTTAATTTGGGACTGCAGGTTCGATTCCCTTTGGAACTGTGGGTTAGATTCCCGATAGATCTCCCCCTGCATATTGATAGTTGGACTACGGGACGGTATCCCGGGATATCCTTCGGATATACATATATGATGGACTACGGGATGGTATCCCGGGAGATTCACTGGACAGTTGATAAAAGGACTACATGATGGTATCCTGGGAGATCCTCATTATTACCATTAGTACTGAGTTGTACATATTCCGTGTTTACTCCGTTCCTTGTGTCTTTGTTATTGCTTGTTTAGTCTGTCTCGTTCCATTGCTGTACTCATTATTACTGCCAGTTTTCATAATGATAACTCATATTATATTGCTTAACCTCAGTAGGGCACTGACCTTCCTCGTCACTACCCAACCGAGGTTAGGCTTGGCACTTACTAAGTACAGCTGTGGTGTACTCATGCCTTTTCTGCGCATATTTTTTTTTCATGTGCAGATCCAGGTACCTTTACTCAGGCGCACTATTCCTGAGGCAGAGAAATCTAGTGGAGACTTTGAGGTACATCTGCCGCTTCTGTAGACCAGGAGTCTCTATCTTATTCCAGTTTTAGTAGATAGTCTTTCCTTTCTTTTGGTTGTTTAGACATTCTGGAGTTAGAGCAGCGTATTACATTTCTATTAGCCTGTGGTTCCCGTGAGTTTTCGAGTTTTGGGGTGATATTGTAGACTTCCATATTATTGAGTTGTATTTGCCGAGCGACATTTAGATACAGTTCTTATTTTAGTTCAGTTTTAATTAATTATTCCGCAAGTTGTTATTGTTTTTTGCAAGGTTAGGCTTACCTAGTTATAGGGACTAGGTGCCATCATGACATGTTCACGGAGGGCGAACTGGGGTCGTGACAGAATCGCTCAGCCTATAAGATTGCAGATGGCTAAGGAGACAGGGAGGGAGATTTCCTTCCAGGATGGGGCCAACGTGGCCAGGTGAGTTGAGATGGTTTTAGCTCAAGGGAGTGGTCAGGGGTATGACAAGAGGCCTCGTCATTTTGGTAGGTTCAATGGTGCCTCGTCTAGAGGTCATCCCAGGGATGTAGTTCAGAGTGGTTGGGCCTAGCCACGATGTTATACTTTCCCATCCAGGCCTGATGCTGAGGCATCCGATGCCATTATCACAGGTACAGTTTCAGTTCTCAGTAGAGATGCTTCAGTTCTATTTGATCCAGGGTCTACATAGTCCTATGTGTTGTCTTACTTTGCTTTATATTTGATTGTGCATCATGATTCGTTAGTGCTCTTGTATATATGTCCACACCAATGGGTGATTCCATTATTGTAAATCGTGTTTATCGCTTGTGTGTGGTTATTATTGGGAGTCTTAAGACTAATGTAGATCTCCTACTTCTCGATATGGTTGACTTCGATATTATTTGTGGGATGGATTGGTTGTCATCTTATCATGCTATACTGGACTGTCACGCCAAGACCGTGACCTTAGACTTGCCGGGGTATCCTCGATTGGAGTGGTGAGGGACTCCGGGTCATTCTACCAGTAGGGTCATTTCTTATATGAACGCTCGGCGTATGGTCGGGAAGGTGTGTTTGGCTTATTTGGCTTTATGTTCGTGATTCCAGTGCGGAGGTTACGTCTATGGATTTTGTACTAGTTGTTCGTGAGTTTCCAGAGGTATTTCCTGCAGACTAGTTGGGATGCCACCTAACAGGGATATTGACTTTTGCATTGATTTGGCTCTGGGCACTCAGCCCATTTCTATCCCGCCATATCATATAGACCCGATAGAGTTGAAAGAATTAAAGGAGTAGTTGCAAGACTTGCTTGATAAGGGCTTCATTAGGCCCAGTGTCTCGCCTTGGGGTGTGCCATTGTTGTTTGTAAAGAAAAAGGATGGATCGATGAGGATGTGCATAGACTATCGGCAGTTGAACAAAATCACCATCAAGAACAAGTATCCATTGCCGAGGATTGATGACTTATTTTATCAGCTTCAGGGTTCCAAGTTGTTTTTGAAGATTGATTTGAGGTCTGGCTACCATCAGTTGAAGATTAGGGCATTCGATGTCCTTAAGACATCTTTTCACACTCGGTACGAGCATTATGTGTTTCTAGTGATGTCATTTGGGTTGACAAATTCCACAGCATCGTTCATGGATTTGATGAACCGAGTGTTCAAGACCTGTTTGTATTCCTTCATGATTGTTTTTATTGATTATATCTTGATCTACTCCCGCAGACGAGAGGAGCATGAGCAACATCTTCGGACTGTTCTTCAGACTCTGAGAGACAGCCAATTGTTGATACCCAATTTTTCCCTATATATATTTTATATGCAGGGTACTTTCAAAATAGAATATGTATGCATATATAAGTATACCCAAGTGTTCCATTATTTTTCCTTAATTTTAAAGATTTTAAAATCAATTTATTTCCCAATTTTATTCATAAAAATCCAATAATTATTTCTAAAATTATCATTTTTGGTGATTCACTTGTTGAAATTTTATGTTTATGCCAAATTATAGCTAAGGGAATTTTTTTGCATATTTTTACAAAATTATTTAGTATTTTAAGACTAAAATTGTATACTTGCAACATTAGCCTCTCTTAGGATTAATTATGTTTATATTCATAAAAAATAACTCCAGTATTTTTAAATAGTTAATTATGTGTCATAAAGCATTTTAGTACCTTCAATTTATTTCCAAAAAATCAATTTTCTATTTTTGTTTTTAATTTTAAAAGGGGAAATTGGTTATTTAAATAATAGCCCGAATTTCATTTCAATCATCGCCTAAATTCTACCCCAATTGAACCCCGACCCAATTGCAAATTAGACCGCCCCAAACCCAGTTTCATAACCCGCTTATTTGCCCGTTTTAATCCAGGCTGTTGATCATTCAGATCAACGGCCAATAATCACCCTTGCCTTAATTAATTCCAAACGCCCCCCTAAACCCTATCATTTCTCACAATCCGCCGCCTTAAAAGCCCCTTCCCTCTCAAATGCTCTCTACAACACCCCCAAACCCTAGTCGCCGCCACCCTAATCCACCCTAATCCATGGCCTTTTGATGTTATCTGAGACTTATACCAGTCTTCCATGGCTTCTATGTGTTTGGTTTTGTGGTCTCATGACCAGACTTTGAAGGGATTTGGTCCAGTCCTTGCTCGATGACCTTTTTCTAGCCAGCCATGGCCATTCAATTCAAACCTTTGACTCTCCTGGTTAGATCGGTAACTTTCAAGGCCTGTCTCGTTGCTTTTGGGTTTTTCTGAAACCCTAGTCTCTAAGACTGTTTCGATTTCATTCAGATCTACCTTAGATTTATGCTTGTCATGAACTATTAAGCATCTTCTCGAAGCTTCGTTAACTTTGCTTTCAAAAAAGACTCTTCATCTTTTTCGATTAGGGTTTTCCTTCAAGTTTTTCTTATCAACATCTTTTCTCTAATTTTAATGTGTCTGTGAGTTTACTATGTTTTGTTCATGTTACTCTCCTATCTGAGTTAGCATATTGAAAACCCTAGTTACTTTGGGTTCATTCGAGTTCTGAAACTGTTTGTTAGATAAGTGCTTGTTTGGTTAAGTTCTTGTTCGATTTATTTGATTATCATCTTTTAAGCTTGATTATTGTTGAAGGAACCTATGTCTTTGGGTCTGAAACTGTTCATTTGAATACCTGACTCGACTTGAAGTTCCTTATTTCAGAATCTCTTTTCTTTATGTGATTCCTCTAATTCTGGGCTTTTACTATCTTTAAAACTCGACTATGCTTGAAACCCTAACCTTTCAGAAGGGTTTTCTCATCTATTACTGTGAGACCCTTTGCATGCTTCTGATACTCTATTTTTTCTTCACTATTGATTCAATGTGACTTGACCTACTTGAGTATTATGCTTTGAATGGTTGCTATCTACTGAACTTTGTGCTACTATTGCATGTTGTTTCTTTTGCCGATAGGTTCGGCCTCGCATGTTTAGTGTTTGTTCACTCTATTTATGTCACGACCCAAAATCTACTAAGGGTCGTGGTGGCGCCGGACACCGCTTTCAGGCAAGCCAACTGAATTATCAATTGAATTCTCTTTTTAATTACATTGAAATATAGGATTTTTCCTTCCATTTTTCATAAATAAATAGGTCATTATTTCAATTCAAATTAAATAATAAACAATTAGTACAAATTTCTCGAAAACCATCCCAGAACCTGGTGTCAGAAGTGCATGAGCATCTACTGAAAAGGAAAATAAAATACAACATCTGTCCAAAATACAGTGGACAGGTAATAAATACAATATGCTGAAAGGAACTACACTAGCTGCGGGTCGCCTTGAATAATGCAGCTCACCTAGTCCCATAATCATCCGCGCTGCTACGCCCAGTAGGCCACTAGAGTTACTTATACATGTGCAACAAAAATGCACAGAAGTGTAGTATGAGTACGTAATCAACATATACTCAGCAAGTATCCCGTCTAATCTCGAAGAAGCAGAGACGAGATGGTCAACTTTGACACTTACTAGTGGTCCGATAATAATATACTAATGTGTGAGGAAATTAGGGATTTTATAAAGCAGTACTAACTCACAAAGCTGGTAAACAAGCCATACACCTTCAACAAATAATAAAAGATTTTCAAGGTTCACTTTTCTTTATCTTGTCAATTTATATCCATCCACGAAGGGCAAATTTCACGTTTAAAATTCTCAAGCGACAAATAACATGCGTAAATCACACCGAGGCAACGACCCGGTCCAACAGAAATGTAAATTATGCATTGCCGAGGGTCGAACGGCACGAACCATAGATGCATCTATTACCCTGCTCGTGAATCTATCCATGCGATGCGGTCAACATAAAATAAACAATCACCCTGCTCGCGAATCATCCATGCGACGCAGGTACACATAAGATACATGCTCAAATAGCCAATTAAGAATTTATCGGGGAATAATTATCCAAATAAAACCAATTCTCCTTTAACTATTTTTAGGAAATGAAGTGTAATTCTTTTAGAAATACACTTACTAATTCAATGTGATTTAAGCAATTCAAGCTATCAATGAGTTCATAAATAATCCAAGTATAATATGCTTTTGGGTCCTAACTACCCGGACAATAGCATAATAGTAGCTATGCATGGACTCTCGTCACTTCGTGCATACGTAGCCCCCACAAATAGGAGCACATAATCAATTATTTCACCTATGGGGACAATTCCCTCTTAGAAGATTATAAAGGAGACTCACCTCGCTCCAAAGATCCAAAACCGACATTCCACGCCCCTCCGAAGACTCTAATTGATGCACCATGCTCCGAAACTAGCAAACGGTTACGCAAATCCATTAATATATGCTTAATCATTTATTAAAATCTAATTTATAGCAATTCCTAACTCCGATCGAAAAGTTGACCAAAACGCCCTCGGGTCCACGTGCCCGAAATCTGAAATTTTTCGAAGATAAAGATTACTCATGACCTTTTGAACTCAAATATACAATTTACTCCTAATTCCATGCTTAAATTCGTGGTAAAATCCAATTTATCAAGTTTCTAGGTTTTCTTCTAAAAATCCCTATTTTCCCACAATTTTCATGTCTAATTCCATGATATAATCTTGTATTTAACTTGGAAATGAGTAGGAGTAACTTACCTTAACATAGATGATGAAATCCCTTCTTGAATCTCTCCAAAATCGCCTCAAGCCATGAAAATATGAGAGAAGATGGCAAAAATCCCGACTTTAAACAACCCTTCTGCCCCAGCACTTTTCGCACTTGCGGTCTATTGACCGCTTCTGTGGTTCTGCAGGTGCGGCCACTCTACCGCATCTGCGGTCATTCCATGCCCCTCTTATCCCGATTTCGAGGTCGCTTACTCAAAATTGCAATTCTAGTTCATTCTTTCCAACTTTAGGCTCCTGAAATAGGAATTCTCTTCCCAAATCAACTCCGAATTTCCCGAAACTCAATTCCGACCGCGCATGCAAGTCGTAATGCCTGAAATAAGGCTGCTCATGGCCTCAAACCACTGAACGACGCGCTAGGACTCAAAACGACCGATCGGGTCATTACATTCTCTCCCACTTAAACATACGTTCGTCCTCGAACGTGCTGAGAACTGCACTGGAGTGGTCTGAAATCGCTGTTTAACTTCTCATGTACCTTCCCGTGCTACCATCATTCAGTTGAGCACATTAGCTCGATCAATTTTGAAGATATTCTCTTTTATTCAAGAAGATACTCCTCAAAGTCCAATTCCAACATCTGGAACTCAATGCTAGTCCTGTTTCCAACATGCGCTCATTATATCAATAGCTACAAGCTGTACCCAGACGCGACTGCATAACTTTGCTGAATTCACACTTTGCATCACTTTACTCATAGGACCACAATAGCCTTTCTGATCGAATTAATCGAAATTCCACGAATCTGATGCTCCCATTGCACCTCATGACCTACATGGGTCTTGCTCTAACTTTTACAACACCGACACGACGGAAGAGATGTGCCGAAATTCATAACCAACTGCTGAATCAACAAATCATTGGGTCTATACCCCTGACAAGAGTCATTGCCTCTTCCTGAACCATCTAATGGTCTTAGCTCCTTAATACACTTTATATAATCAAATTGCACTGGTCCTAAATCCAATAATCTCGTCTTACCCAGTACGATCTGCTCAGGCAATAAGCCACCTCGGACACAATCAAAAGTCCTATATGACGCTACCGTGTGCCAATAGACTACCAATTAGAATGTGATACAAAAGGAAACGAACTCTGAAAAGGAGGTCTAATTACCCCGCTCGTGAATCATACATGCGACGCGGGCAACATGCTAAACGGACACCCCCCTCGCGAATCATACATGCGACACGGGCTCACAGCTAGAACGAGCTTCCATTGGAAAATGGGAAGCAAAACACATAAAGGCAAATAGGGGAACTCTACTGAACATCACACTGTTGCGGCGTGCAACCCGATCCAAATAACATACCCATGGCGGCGTGCCACCCGATCCACACATAGAACTCACATAAGGAGATGTACGTCGAGCTAAATCGCTCATTACAACAAAATACTGGATATCTGTCATAAGCACACTAAGTGTATAATACCATTCTTTGGGGAGACATATAACTCTATAATCCACAAACTCAGGCACAACTGAGGTGCGATACAAGATCTGAATCTCAAGAACCATTCTGCTCATATAGCATCATCGCCACGCGGAACCTCAACACATAAAAATTTACTAAGCTGCCTCACAACTTGTACGACGCAACACATCATTCCCTGGAATACTTGATGACAAAATAACACCCCTACTGTTCCTTCATAAGGAATGCTCGCTGAAACGAACATGACTGGCCTGATATAAAGCCCTGTTCACATGTAAATCAATCCACTGATCTTAAGCCAATTTCTGATTGCACCAACTTGGCTAATAATCTTTCAAAGGTACATAGTAACTCCCTTTTCATCATAACACATAAGAACAACCATCATAACCGGAGCAACCTCCTCGGTTCATAACCCAATAAACAAAGTGCCCTCCAGGCCTAAAATATTAAATTAATGATATTACCACAGTCCTTATACTTGGTTTAAATCTATAGTTAATCAAGTGACTACATGTCACACTTATACAATCTTCCCGTGGGACACGCTCCCACAATCTTACGAAATGAATAACAGGTCCGCACATCGAAACCATCGGTCGCACTAACGCTGAAAAGCGATCAAGAATCCTTAACCAGTATGCAAAGCCTCTTTCACAACACATCGATCTCAGGTGACGCTGTCATGACCCAATCTCCATACACGGTCGTGATGGCGCCTCTCGTGAAGACAAGGCCAGCCAACTAACCCAATTCGTTTCTTTAACACTTACTAAACATAAATAGATGGAAAATGCAACTTAAAGAACATTAATTATCAATATTATAGCCCAACTCAGCCTGACCGGAGTGTCACAAGTCACGAGCATCTAGGAGGATCTTTATTACAATTTCAAAGTCTATAATACATAGAGTAAAATCTAGAAATCAAGAAGAAGAAACTCGGTGCCACGAACGTCGGCGGTCACCTTGCTTAGCTACAATAGCAATACCTTCAATCCGCTATTAACCCGCTACCGGGTGAACAATACCTACAACTGCACGTGAGGTGCAGGGAGTAAAGTGAGTACTTCCAACTAAGTGGTAATAAAAGCGAATAATATCTGAGCGATAAGAAAACATGTATGAGCACTCCAAAATACTATAAAAGACAGTACAACCCTTTGAGAAAAATAGTAAAACCGTAACACTGTGAAAATCCTTTAGAAAATCTCAAGCTCAGTTAAAAATCTCTTTTACAAATATCCTTTTTCCAATAGTCAAGCATATGAATGCTATATCAGATAGTGCAAGTCGGCACATAAATCAGCCCCTTGGGCACAACACTCCTTAACATATAACACCTAGGTATCTGGTCAACAATGCAAGTAATAGCATGTATGCCAATGATATGTGAGTGCTAAAAGTCATGCCACTTAGTAAAACAGGAATGAATGCATGAATGCAATGCAATGCACATGACCGCTGCAGCACGCAGCCCGATCCATTTGGGAACGCTGTGCTCACTGAGGGTGTGTACAGACTCCGGAGAGTCTCCTACAGCCCACGCGCCATAATACTGTGGCGTGCAGTCCGATCCACATATTATATCACTGCGGCGTGCAGTCCAATCCATATAATATACTACTGGGGCGTGCAGTCCGATCCATATAACATACTACTGCGGCGTGCAGTCCGATCCATGTAACATACTACTGCGGCATGCAGTCCGATCCATGCATGTATATGTATATACTGTTGCGGCATGCAGTCCGATCCATATCTCAGTCCAGAAATGCACACATAACACTGATGCGGTGCGCAGCCCGATCCATGCTCAGTCCAGCAATGCACATAAGCCCCTTGGGCAATAGTAAAATAGCAGTTCTCAGCTCAAAATGTCAGAAAAATATCATTTAAGTTTTCAAATCTTAGAAAGATGGTTGAGTTTGCAAAACAGTATTTAGAACCTTGGACTGAGATCAAATAATATACAACGTAATGCAAAAACAGTAATATCAATCCATGAAGGATTCAAATAATCAGCACGAAGCCCAAAACATGGCAATCAGCCCAAATCATGATAGCATTAGGTAGTTTTCAGTCAATCACGCAGTAAAATCAACAATCGGGACGGACCAAGTCACAATCCCCGACGGTACTCTACCCCACGCTCATACCTGGCATGCAATTCACCACAATACAACACTATGATGTGCAAATCCGGGGTTTCAAACCCTCAGGATATCATTCACAAGTATTACTCACCTCGAACCGGTGAAATCTCTAGCTCGCGATGCCCTTGCCCCTCAATTCGGCCTCCATGCACGTCGAATCTAACCAAAATCAGAGCGAATGCATTACAATATTCTAAGGAAACAATACCCAATCAAAAACAATCGAAAAATATCAAAAATCTCGTAACTAGCAAAACTCGAGCCCCGGGCCCACTTTTCGAAAAATTATGAAATTTACATCACCGGATTCCTCGTCTCGCCACGAGTCCGTACATATAAAATTTATCAAAATCGGAGTCCAAATGGTCCCTCAAATCCCATTTTCTCATTTAGAAAACCCAAGTCCTAGTTCTTCAATTTTAGGCTTACTCTCTTGAATTTCTAGGTAGTTTTCACAATAAATACGAGGTTTAAGTTCAAAAATCTTACCTCCAATCGATTCTCTTTGAATCCCTCTTCAACTCGCTCTCCCAAGCTCCAAAATCGCTCAACAATGGAGGAAAATAACATAGGCTCGCGGATGAAATATTATCAAAAACCCTTCTGCCCAGGTGCTTTACTCTATGCGATCGCACACACTCTCACGCGATCGCATAGGACAATTTCTACCAAAATTTCCGGCCAAAATTTACACCGTGCAATCGCATGACACACATTGCGATCGCATATAACTACCAATCACCCCTCATAATTCCTTCTATGCGATCGCATGACAGTCTCTGCGATCGCGTAGAGCAAATATGGTCTGCAATTTTTCTGCTGAAATTATGAAACTCCAAACCTCTCGATAGCCATCCGAAATCACCCCGAGGCCCCCGGGACCTCAACTAAAAGCACAAAATATGTTCTATTACCTTATTCACACTTGCTCGAACCATAAAAACACTATCATTAACATCAAAATCCTCAAATATCATCAAATCAAGGCCTAAGTTTTCTTTAAACTTCCGAAACTCACATTCGATCAAAAACCCAACCAAACAACGTTCGAATGACCTGAAAAGTTGCAGACATATCCAAAATCACCTAAAGAAGCTACTGCAACTCTCGGAATTCCATTCCGACCCTCGGATCAAAATCTTGCCAATCAACCGGGATTCGCCAAAATTCAAAACTCGCCAATTCAAGTCTAATTCTACACCGAGCCTCCAAAAACAATTACGATCACACTCCTAAGTCACAGATCATCCCCCGAAGCTAAACAAATCACCGGAATTCACATTCGAGCCTTATAACTATATAGTCAACTTCCGGTTGACTTTTCCAAAACAAGCTTCCTTCAAAGAGACTATGTGCCTCATTTCCAACTAAAACCAATTCAATTCTATTTGATCAACTCAAATACTGATATTGAAATATAGAACAACATAATATAGGGGAAACAGGGTGGTAACTCACGTGACAACGGGCCGGGTTGTCACATCCTCCCCAACTTAAACAAACGCTCGTCCTCGAGCGTGCCCAGAGTTGTACTAGAAGCCAACTAATAGCTGAAATTTCCCCAATCTAGTCTAGCCCATAATTCACAGAACTACTTTTTCACTTCTGAAACTATCAATATGATCAAACCTCGCACCTATACTTTGAATAGTCCCGAACCAGCTGGAATAACCCATACTTGTAACCTCAATGAAATCACATGACATACCACATAATCCAGCACATGAAACGATAACTTCTATTCACAGCAGCTGTCCACAACAACCATATACAGATAGAAACCTCTCAATAGCTAAAGCCCCATTCCAACACTTCATATCCTATCAATGACAATGAAACACATAGCAAACAGTAGCCATTTCTCAGATCAACCATTCATGAAACCACTCCCTTTTGACTAATACCACAGCGGATTTCCGAAATCATACTCAAAATCAGAACCCCACGTCAATATTCAGAATAAACTCAAACCTCGATATTATTCTTCGAACAAGCTGCAATCAAATCTGTTCGTGTCCATTAATGACTCCAACGATCACTCCGAATTCAACGCACCACTCGGGTGATATGACAACTCATCACAGGCCTAAGCCACAACTTGCATAATCCACGCACAAATGATGGGCTGTCTGAACATACTCAAATCATGACAAATGACTCAAACGAAAGATCTGTAACTCAACCTCCGCAGTACCATCACAACACAAGGCTGGGACCCCGTCCCATATTATAGAAATAGAATACATGCATCTACCCCAAATGGTCTAATCTCCACGTAGCCTCGCTACAATGCGCGTTCTTATCCAAATACGATTACACATGAAGAACCTCAAGTCACCGTGCTCAAAAGTAGACAGCCACGCACAGATTGGTATCTGAAACCAAGCAATCCATCACCTCCACGGTGAAGTAAGTAATATACACCATTCAATCCTGAAAGGACACAACCGATGCGCCATTCGCCGAGCAACACCCAATACGGACTTTCTTCAGAAACCAGGAAGTAAGACATACCAAGTAGCATATGGAAAACTGTTCTCAACATCACACTGTTGCTGCGTGCAACCTAATCCAGATAACATACCCGTGGCGGTGTGCCACCCGATCCACACATATCCATGGCGGCGTGTCATCCTATCCACACATATATCTCACATAAGGAGATGCACGTCGAGCCTAATTTGCTCATTACAAAAAAATACCGAGTACTGGTTGTAAGCATACTGAGTGCATACAATATCTACATATAGCATTGTAAGCTACAAAACTCAAACACAACAGAGGTCCTTCTTCCTCAATTTCCACTATGAATCTCGATAGCACTGCACTATATGTGCCCAAAGTCTGAAAATCACAACGCCTTATAGCACTGAAACAACAACTCATAGATCTCCCCAGATCACTAACAAGCTCAATAATGATAGATTCAACCTATCCCTCAACAATACATATCGGGGCCAGCCAAACCATCTTAATCTGAATACGTGGCCACATCGGCCTGCCAACGAACTCATTACCAAGAAGCTTGAAGCTGCTCCTTCCACTTTTTATAACTCCTGCCGGAGGCGTACGATACGATGCCCGGTGCCAAATAAAGGCCGAAAGCCACAATCTCGCCCGACGACATGCCCGGCCATAAGGAACACATCCGAAAAAGTCCTTAAATACCGAAACTGAATCAATGGTATAAACCTCTATACTGACATCCGTCACAAA